>JAJOOR010007448.1:0-37649 GCA_036250505.1 Solanum acaule | reverse complement strand
ATAATAATAATAACAATAATAACAATAATAATAATAATAATAATAATAATAATAATAATAATAATAATAATAAGAAGAAGAAGAAGAAGAACAACAACAATAATAACAATAACAATAACAATAACAATAACAATAATAATAATATGGATATGGATATGATTTTTAAGTTTATAGGCTTGCCAAATTAATTTATCTATATATTTGTACTTAGTAGTCAAAGGCACTTATAAGCTAAGTGTCTATGAATCAAAATCAGTCAAAAGTAATAAGTTGTCACCCATGTTAATTTTTAAATTTTAATTTTTAATAAGCACTTTTGATTTCAATAAGTATTTTATTCAGTTTTCTGTAATAAATTTTCTAATTCCCAAAGTATTCTTTTCAAAATTGAGCTCTTAATTCTCTCTTCATTTCATTTTTATCGTTTGTTAATCTCTTTATAAATATACTTTTAAAATCTACAAATTTTGTAAATAACATTAAACGAAATATAATTAGAGAGAACAATAAATTAAACAAAGGAAGAAGTAAGAAAGTGAAGAGATCCAAACTATTTATCAAGAAAGTGTAGCTTGCTAACATCTCCTCTGATGTGGTTCAATTGCCTTAGTTTTGTCACCTTTTCCTTCATTTATATACCAAAAAAATATTAATAAATGGTGAGTAAAATTGATCCGAATAATTAAATTTTGATACAACTCTCTATCAATTATACACTTTTTGCCTTAAGTCAAACTTCTTGTCTTTAGTAGATTAAAATTAGTTAAAAATTATTTTGTATTTCATTAAATTTGAAGATGTAATTTTCTGAATCTTTTAATTATAATTCACTTTATTTTAATTTGTTTGTCTTATTTTGTCTTCATATTAATTTAATAAAGTAAAGAAGACTTTAAATCTTACGATCTTAAACTAAAGATAAGTAAAATATATTAACATGTCATTTAATTTTGTGGTCATACATATTTTACATATAAAATTGAAATTAAGGATTTGCCAAAAATGGATTTAAAAAACATTTTGATGAAGGAATTGAATCCTACATGAGTGAATAAATGAAATCCTGGTATCCTTATTTGACTAGGTAATCCTCACTTTAAATTATCTTTAGGGCATGATTTAGACCAAGACCTAATTAACTTTACATGGAATCAGAGTCAATCCTGATGTATGCCCAAGAAAATGGGACATTTGTGGGGTGAAAATCCTTTGATCCCAATCTGATGGTGGGGGGGTGATAAATGGAATTCTGGATAAAAATGTCAGAATAAGGGTGGGGGAGAGGGTGATAAATGGATTATTGGATAAAAAAAGCATACGAATCTAAATGGAGTGATGGTGGTGTGATAAATTGAATCTCGTATAAGGAAAATCGAGATCTGGGTGTGAGGGGGGAGGAGAAGATAATCCTCATAAGGCTTAAACAATCTTCCTCCCTATAAGTTAGCTTTTGATGTATGAGTTAAGTTCAAGACCTAACTTAACTTTTTTTTAAAAAGAGATTAAAAATAATAACACAAACAATTTAAAATGGAAAGAGTATTGATTTTCTTTTCAAACTTTAGTTAGTTTCACATTCATTTAAAGATTAGACGAATTAATTCACATTAATAGAACCAAGACATAAATTTAGAACATAAAAAATTCCTACAAATATATATCGATAAGAAATAGGTAAAAGCGTAAAGTACTTGAACATTGGAAATGTGACTAACTGTAACGACATGATTCCGTCGTTAGGAAAAAGCCAATGAAGAAAGAATTGGGGACAAAAAACTTTTTCGTAGTAACTTGGAATTTCTCAACCTAGTCCAAATTTGGACGAAATTGGAGTCATTAAGGTGTAGGGAAATCTGGTAATTAATGAGAGATCTAATTAAGATTTGGACCACATGAGTAGATAGCTCGAACGTTAAGGAACCCGTACGACTTTAAATAATCTAATTTGGGCGAGTAGAACTCCCGAAAATGATCTTAGCGTGAACAGGTAACATTCTGTCTCCGTGTAGGTCACCAGAGCGGGATTGGTGCCGCTAGAGCAGGGCCGCTGTAGCGGGATGGGTCCGCCATGGTGGGCCAGACGCGACTTAAAGTCGTTAATAAACCCCTAAACGACCTTATTTGGCACTTTTCGATTTTTAGAGCTAAAGAATGAACCCCAGGCGACTCCTACTCGTTTTTCACCATTCTTGAGGCTAAAGGTAAGCTCTTCACTCCCCGAATCCATTTTTTGATTCGTAGAACGTAATAGAATGGGTGAATATTGATGGGAAAGGGTTTTGTTATAGATTATATGGTGGAAACAACCCTAATTTGGGTGATTGAGATCATGGGTTTGACCTAGGGTTCATAGAATTGTTAGTAATCCGGGTAATTAGTGATTGTTTATTGATTCCCGTATTATATTGATTGTTTTTAGACCAAGAACAATCAGAATGAATTCGAAAAGGGAAGGATCAAGTTTCTTAGGGTTTCAAGCTTTTTTCGAGGTAGGTGATTGTTGTGATTTCATGTTGGTGTGATATATGTTTGTAATTGCTTCATTATAATGCATGTATGTATGTGAATGTTGCATTATTGATCACCATAATCGTAAATGAGGATAATTGAATAATTGTATGCCATGAATCACCTCTTGTTGTATGATTGTGAGAATATACATTGTGATTGTGATTGTGATTGTGGTTTGTTGAATGGGCGGGTGCCATGTTCCGACACACTAACTGGGATCGGTTGCCACGTTTTGGCATAAACATGGGATCGGTTGCCATGTTCTGACATAAACATGGGATCGATTGCCACGTTCCGGCACACTTAGTTGGATCGGGTACCATGAACCGGTATGCTAGCAGTTTGAGTTTGGGTTCCATGAGAGGACCATTGAATTAGGTTCCGTGAAAGGACCATTGAATTGTGTTGTGTATCTACTTGTGATGATTACGTTCATATCTAATAATGATTGATATTGGAAGACTATATGTTGCTCTAAATTGATAACCAATGTGTATTATTGAGAATGTGGGATGCTACATTGATCTTGAAAAGATGACTAATATTGTCTATGTTAGGTATATGTCTATTTTATAATGTTGTGGTTACTTGCATGTGTTTCACTTATTGAGATAGCCGTGTGATCCTACCAGTACACTGTGGTTGTGTACTGATAATGTACTTGCTCTTTCTTTGTTGAGTATAGGCATCTTCAGGTGGCTATTGATAGACTTCAGCTAGGTGACTAATGAGCGTGATCGAATTCAAGGGTGAGCCAGTTCTTTCAGGCTGTCATGGATCTTTCTTGTTTGAGTTCACTCTTTTCGGACTCAGACTATTTCTTAAGGGTGTTGTTCAGTTTCGGGGTTGTACCTTTTGCTCTTAGACTTGTTGTTAGTAGAGTTTTGGTACATTGACTTTCAGGTTCTAGGGGTTGAATTTTTGCATTAGTTTGGTTAGTTAATTGTTTAAACCTTTGGAGTTTATCGGGACTCCATTTTTATTGTCATTTAAACTTGCTTCTGTATCTATAAATGCGTAGTATTCGTTTAATTTGTTTGTCTGGATTGTAGTAATGGTTCTCCCACCGGAGGGTTTGTGTGGGTGTCAATCACGACGGTCTTGGTCGTGACAAAGTTGGTATTAGAGCCCTAGGTTCACTGATCTCATTGTACCAAAATGAGTCTAGTAAAGTCTTGCAGAACAGTACGATGACGTCCGTACTTTTCTTCGAGAGGCTATAGGACTTTAGGAGAAACTCACTTCTTTCTACTCTTTCATGCTATGACTTGAATCTAATTGGTATCTGTATACAAATTGATATCTTTCATCCTACACTCTATGGTCTGAACTAGAGCAACAAAGTGGTAACACTATCACTAGCAAGAGAGGATGTGTATAGACCACCGACAGTTGAATAGGGTCACCATTCAGAATAAGTATCCATTGACTCGGATATATGACCTTTTTGACCAATTGCAAGGTGCATCAATTTTCTCTAAGATTGATTCAATGTCTAGTTACCATTAGTTAAAGATTGAGGTGGTTAAGAATTGGGTTCGACCAAGTTCTATGATTGAATTTAACAGTTTTGTGGGGCTCGCTAGCTACTATTGTCGCTTGTGGTATGAGTTGAGTCCAATTGGTATCTCCCGATTCCAATTGGTATCTCAACGAAGTGAACTAGACGTCGTGGTACGACTGAGGGGCCACAAGTAAAGCAAATTGGAAACTGAAAAGGCTCCAATTGGTATCTAGCCCTAGGGGTGGTGTGAATGCATGGATGATCAGGAATGGTCATCCATGGAGCAAAATAATTAATTAAGAATTTGGACTTATCTGAGAATTGTATCTTGGAAACTTTGAATGCATGCTTCTGGTTGTATGAATTAAATGCGAATGTGAGGTGGCAATTTCTTGAATGTGATGAAGTGATTATGTGCACAATAAATATGTGTATGAACTTTGATATGTACAATTTGTTGGCCTGGTCATTGAAGTTATGCAAGTTGTAAATACTTGAGTATCGTAAAAGTCGTTGTGAAAGGAAGATATTGACTAAGTATCGTGGGATTGACTGGGGGGTAGACAATGATCATCCTAGTTATGAGGATTCTAAAATTGCTAAGTAAAGCTGGGAACCTTTGTGGAGTTTAGAAAAGAAAAGAACCCCAGAAAATTTATTGGCAGGGGTTCTATTTCTGTTTTGGCCGCTGGGGTGAGACTTTTCTTGCCAAGGCGAGGCTGCCAGTGTGGGATTCCTCCCGCCAGTGTGGGACAGGGTGAGACAGCATCTCACCCCTGTCTCCCCTGTTTTCTAGTTATAATTATGGACCTCAAATCGTACCCGAACTAACCCCCGCGATCTAATTCAGTGTTCAACTATCGAATATAAGTTATGAGGTGTGTTAAAATTGTGGAGAACCTGGGTATATGAGGAGGAAATTAGCAAGGTTGTGGAGGCAGGGGAAATGGTAATCAAGGTAGAGGAGTAGTGCAGCCAGGCAATGAGGTTGCTCGTCAAGAGGATAGGGCTCAATTTTATGTTTTACGGGCAAGACCGAGTTTGAAGGTGTGATGCAATGGTCACAAGAGCTACACTTGTCTGTGCCCAGATGCCTATTGTTTTGATTGAACCGGGTTCTACTTATTCGTATGTGTCAGTTCAATTGCCTTGGAATTTGATGTGTTTTGTGATATACTTGATGCCCCCATCCATGTTTCTACCCCAGTTGAAGAGTCAGTCATAGTCACCCATGTATATCGTGTTGTCCTGTTGTGTTTATGGATTTTTAGAGTTGGGTTGATTTGGTTATGTTGGATATGACTGACTTGATATAATCATAGACACGACTTGGTTGTCCCCCTATTATACTGAGCTTAATTGTAATACTAAGTTGGTAACTCTAGAGATCCGTGGTAGGAAAAGATTAGAGTGGGAAGGGGTGTACAAGCCTAAGCTAGGTAAGATCATATCCTCCATTCGGGCTAGGAAATTGGTAGGGCAGAATTGTTGGACGTATTTGGCTCATATTCGGGATGTTGAGGTCGAATCCCCCTCTATTGAGTCTATTCCTGTGGGGGTTAGAATTGAGAGAGCTTAAAGCTCAAATTCAAGGGCTTCTTGATAAAGGTTTCATCCATCCTACTGCTTCCCCATTGGGTGCTCCTATCTTGTTTGTTACGAAGAAGGAGGGTAGTATGAGGACTGGTGATTTTATCTTAAGCCATAAAGGAGTAGATTGATATCGGAATGACAAGCTTATGGATAAGAAAGGTCCCAATGAGTATACTTGGGTGAAAGAAATTGAAGTATTTTAGTAAGAGAGTGCATATAAATTGGGTTAGTCTTTTGAATTTGATGAGTTTACCTGAGTTTGAGGTGTTGTGTTGGTTAAATGTTGGCTTCATAGTGATAGTCAAGGCTAACTGAGCGTAATGGTAATAAGAGTTCGTGATGGATTGCGACGAGAGGCAATTATATAATAAAATTGTTGGTTAAGCGAATTTTTGTATAGTAATTGCGACTTGCGAGTATCTAAGGTTGTGGCTTTCAAAAAATTTGGTGAGTGACGTGGTCTTATGGAAGGTTTTAAGAAATGGTGGGATACCATTCGAATAGAAATTAAAGAACTAGTCATAATGAAGAAAAATAGTAGGATGTAATACAACCTTTAGAGAGAGGCGAGAGCAAGAATATTCTATTTGATTGCAAAGGCTGAAGGGATATCTTTAGAGAGGTAGATAATTGGGTTCAGAGATGCGTGATTTCATTTGTTTATTATGACTGTGGTAATAGTGTAACAAGTTCTTCAGACTTGTTAAAAACTATTGGAAAGGACTTGAGGAAGGAGTGGATAGACATTACCTCGAGAATGATGATAAGTGTTTTGTCTCTGTTTTGAGTTCATTAAAGAGTACGATTGAATTTGTAGCGAAAGGTATTGTAGGATCGATGGAGAGGCAATCAACGATAACTGAAGATCCATGAATTCATAAGAATCTTCAAGGTACAAGCTAATGTTGATAGAGAAAGGGATTGTGTTATACAGTGGAAATTACAATTCAGATTTTTCATTGTAAGTCTGCATTCGTGATGATGTATTTTGTCAAGGTATGAATTGGCTAGGTGAGAAATGATCAATTCTATTCGGTATTGAGCATTTGAAAGGACTTACACCTGGGTTGAGTCGTAAGGTTCAATTTTGTTGATTGTTAAATACCTAAGAAATGTTTTCATTTAAAAGTGTTGGTTTATAATAAGGTAAATGGTCGGAGTGCTTATGATGGTTGTTATTTTAGTGAATATGTTTCACTAGCTATGATTACGTGTGTTTTCGCTTTTGTGGGTGGATCCCTAATGGTGGATCATAGGTACCAACCCTGCAATGTTCCCTTGATGGAGTGGGAAGATTGAGAAGATTTGGTTATTTCGAATGACATAATTTGTGTTGTCTTGGAGTTGTTAAAGTATTTTTATGGTTCTACATGTACCACCTTGCTTATGAGAATTTATAGAAAAGCTACCATGCATATTTGTGATTGTCCGGCAGTCTTAATATTCCTCTAGTCGTCGAGGTCATGTATCTTTTATGTGTAGTTGAATGTGGGGATCATTGGGTCCAATTCTACTGTTCTTAAGAGGCAATCTACAATTACTAAATCTAGCATTTCGATAGTGTTGTTGGAGGGGTTGTATGCTTGGACATACCCCTCGATAAGTATCTGATTTCTAAAGATCAAAATTGTTATAACTTAAACTCATGGGAATTTATGTTGTGGGATGGAGATGTTGTTAAGAACTGTGATTGTTTGGGTATTATGAATGTGTGTTGGTTTGTTCAGGTTCACATCCAATTGTAGCGAGTAATTGATTTAGAATGTTATCATGCTTATGTGAGAAAGGATTAGTCCTTATGATTGTGTCAAGATCCTTGATATCATGTGGCAGACGTGTGTACGATCAACTTTGGTGGTTGTTGGGATTAGTTTTGTTGATTAGTTAAGTTTACATACAACAATATTTATCACTCGAGTGTTGAGATGACTTCATTGAGGCATTGTAAAGGAGGATGTGTAGGTATTAAATTGGTTGGTTTGAGGTTGGAGATGTGAAACCCTTAAGGGGTAATGAGATTCGGTAAGAAGTGCATGCGAGACAAGTATCCCTAGTAATTCGATGACTAAGATACTACTCTACCCTTACTTTAGCTAGTCTTCTCTTGGTTGATCACTCAGGGAAGAGTGATGGGTAAATTGGTATCTATTGTAACGACCTGATTCCGTCGTTAGGGAAAAGCCAATGAAGAAAGAATTGGAGCCAGAAAACTTTTTCGTAGTAACTTGAAATTTCCCAACCTAGTCCAGATTTGGACGAAATCGGAGTCATTAAGGTGTAGGTAAATCTGGTAATTAATGAGAGATCTAATTATGATTTGGACCACATAAGTAGATAGCTAACACGTTAAGAAACTTGTATGACTTTACGGAATCGAATTTGGGCGAGTAGAACTCCCGAAAATGATCTTAGCGTGAACAAGTAACATTTTATCTTCGTGTAGGTCGCCAGAGCGGGGCCGCTGTAGCAAGATGGGTCTATCGTGGCGGGCCAGACGCGACTTAAAGTCATTAATAAACCCCTAAACGACCTTATTTGACACTTTTCAATTTTTAGAGCTAAAGAACGAACCACAGCGACTCCTACTCGTTTTTCACCATTCTTGAGGCTAAAGGTAAGCTCTTCACTCCTCGAATCCATTTTTCGATCCGTAGAACGTAATAGAATGGGTGAATATTGATGGGAAAGGGTTTTGTTATAGATTCTATAGTGGAAACAACCCTAATTTGGGTGATTGAGATCATGGGTTTGACCTAGGGTTCATAGAATTGTTAGTAATTCGGGTAATTGGTGATTGTTTATTGATTCCCGTATTATATTGATTGTTTGTAGACCAAGAACAAGCGGAACAAATCTGTAAAGGGAAGGATCAAGTTTCTTATGGTTTCAAGCTTGTTTCGAGGTAGGTGTTGGTTGTGATTTCATGTTGGTGTGATATATGTTTGTAATTGCTTCATTATAATGCATCTATGTATGTGAATGTTGCATTATTGATCACCCTAATAGTAAATGAGGATAATTGAATAATTGTATGTCATGAATCACCTCTTATTGTATGATTGTGAGAATATACATTGTGATTGTGATTGTGGTTTCTTGAATGGGCGGGTGCCACGTTCCGGCACACTAACTGGGATCGGTTGCCATGTTCTGGCATAAACATGGGATCGGTTGCCACGTTCAGGCATAAACTTGGGATCGGCTGCCACGTTCCAGCACACTAACTTGGATCGGGTACCACGAACCGGTATACTAAAAGTTTAAGTTTAGGTTCCATGAGAGGACCCTTGAATTGGGTTCCGTGAAAGGACCATTGAATTGTGTTGTGTATCTACTTGTGATGACTACGTTCATATCTAATGATGATTGATATTGGAAGACTATATGTTGCTCTAAATTGATAACCAATGTGTATTATTGAGAATATGGGATGCTACATTTATCCTGAAAAGATGTCTAATATTGTATATGTTCGGTATATACCTGTTTTATAATGTTGTGGTTACTTGTATGTGTTTCACTTATTGGGATAGCCGTATGATCCTACCAGTACACTATGGTTGTGTACTGATACTGCACTTGCTCTTTCTTTGTTGAGTACATGCATCTTCAGGTGACTATTGATAGATTTCAGCTAGGTGACTAATGAGCGTGACCGAGTTCAAGGGTGAGCTAGTCTTTCAGGATGTCATGGATCTTTCTTGTTTAAGTCCACTCTTTTCGGACTCAGACTATTTCTTAAGGTGTTGTTCAGTTTCGGGGTTGTACCTCTTGCTCTTAGACTTGTCGTTAGTAGAGTTTTGGTACATTGACTTTCAGGTTCTAGGGGTTGAATTTCCGCATTAGTTTGGTTAGTTAATTGTTTAAACCTTTGGAGTTTATGGGGACTCCATTTTTATTGTTATTTAAACCTGCTTCTGTATCTTTAAATGCATAGTATTCGGTTAATTTGTTTGTTTGGATTGTAGTAATGGTTCTCCCACCGAAAGGTTTGTGTGGGTTCTGATCACGACGGTCTGGATCGTGACACTAACCTCAACAAAATAAATATAAAACTCATACGTTACTGCTACATTAGAAGTTACTAATAGCAAAATTTATAAAAAAAAATCAATTCAAGAAAATCTAGAAAAAGTTAATGTACGTCAATCTCCTCTCAACGGGAAGCTTAACATAGCGTTGAAGAATGTCTTCAATTCTACAAAAGTAAAAATTTAGTTCTAAAATCAATCAAGAAAATTGTTTTATAGATCGTAACGGAATATTCATACGATATTTTTTAAAATCGTAAATGCAATACCTCTTTTGGCTATAAAATTTACTAAGTTGAGCAGCAGGCGAGAACGCGACAAACAACATGTCCACATCACAACAAATTGCAATCTCTTCCACCTTCTTTAGTAAATTACTACATTGCTTAGAAAATGTGACATGATGTTTCGTCATTTCTTCTATTTTTTTCATCTCTATTTTTCTACCCATCTTGAAGATCTTTCAAGGGATTTCTTCTCTCCCTTGAAAGGAACAATAGCTTAGAGTGTTGTGTGAAGTGTATGGACAATGCAATGACCGGAAGAGAAACCTCCAAAGAAGCTTATTTATAAGGTAAAAAAAGCTACAAGGGTCAAATAAGAAATAAATAAAAAGTTGGTCAACCTCATCCAAACATGGTCGTCTGACTTTGTTGGTCAACCTCATCCAAACATGGTCGTGTGACTTTGTTGGTCAATCTCATCCTAACATGGTCGTGTGACTTTATTAGTAAATGCTACCTTAAAAGCATGAACTCCCTAGCTTGAATGTTCAATTACTATATTACCCCAACTTAAAACACCTAATTTAGTATATCTTTTATATTTTATATTATATTACATTTATTTATATTATAAAATATATTAAAAGAATATATCTTTTCACATCGAAGGATTGTATCTTTTTAAAAGAGTTGTGACTTTTCGAAAGGATGTGACTTTGCCAAAAATATATGACTTTTACAATGAGTTGTAATCTTATCACATGACTTTTCTGAAGGGTTTTGCTTTTTCTGATAAGGCATGTTCATACTACCTTTTTTGTCTTTGAATAGAGGGGTTCCCTCACATTTTTAAACTATAAATTTCTTATGTCTTCTTCTTCTTCTTCTTCTTAAAGCATCCAATTTAGTATATATATTTTATATTTCATATTATATATAACAACCCGGAAACTGGAATGTGAAAAGAAAAGGGAAAATTTTGATTTTTGGCATCGAGACATGTTCTACGAGTCCTTTCTAAGGACCGTAATAAGTTATACGGGCCGTAAGATGGGAGTCATGAACTTCGGGATGAGTTTGTGGAATTTCAAGTTTCTGAAGTTTGACTTACGAGTGGATGGGACGAGTTGTGAAACTTTTGACGAGTCATAGATGGGTTCCGTAAAAAGGTTCTAGACTTAGTAAAATTTGTGGGTTAAAGTTGAGGTCTGCAGATGGGATATACAGACCGTCGGAATTTAGACGGTCCGTAGAAGGGTGTTGTAAGAATTTGGCCAATTTTAGGACCCAGTAACTCGACCTATGGTTGACCAATATAGTCCATTTCTACGATCCGTAGGTCCAAACCGTATTGTCCTCTGGCAATTATTTCTTAAGAGAATTTGAGTCTTTTTCTATGCTTTTAATACCTATAATATGTCATTTGACCCATATTTCTAAGTCCTATAACTACCCTTCAATCCCTAAAATTAACCCAACTCTCTCATTCACTCAAATCTCCAACTCCCATCCACATTCATCCTCTCCACATTCTCTCAAGATCAAGGAAGAACCCTTAGGCTTTCAAGCTTGAAGCCTTCTATTTCTCCTTTTCTTTTGGACTTTGATCCTCAAGGTATGTCGGGCTTCATCAATGGATCCCATTCCCCCATTGAGCCGCATTGTTTCTCAATTCTCCAAAGTTTGATTTCACCAAAATTGATTAGGTTTTCATTCAATTCTTCATGGAGGTTTTAAATAGAGTCCTAAATATTGAGATTTTATACCTAAACTAAATAAAGAATTTATTTCTTTCCACCTTAAGGTGATACTCCCTTTGTTCCATATCAGTTGATCACTATACTAAAAATAGTTGTCCCATATTAGTTGATAACCTTACTAAATTAGGAAAACATAAGTTGAATTTTTCCCATATTACCCTTGCAATTAATTTTTATTGAAAGTGTTCATACTTGTTTGTAAAGTTCCAAAGAAGTTCTTAAGGGATTAATTGGTAACACTATCCTCTTATTTATCATTTCTTAATATGCATGTAAAATGAAAGTGGTCAACTAATATGAGATAGAGAGAGTAGAGTAAATTGAGTAGGAGGTGACAAAAAAGTGTTGAAATTAAAATTGGTGACAAAAAAGATTGACCAAGTCAAAAAAAAATTAATTAGTGATTAAGATAATTGGGGTCTAAAATGTAATATTTAAAACTTCTAAACTTTTAAAAATATTTAAAATAAGCCCAATTTCTAATTTCAAAATGTTTGAAAAGTTTTCCCTCTCTTCTTAAATTTTAAAATTTAAAATCTCTTTCAAGATTTCTTTCTCACTCTTCTTCCTTCTTTCTTTCTCTTTCCAAATTTCTTCTTCCCTCTTCCTCTTCTTCTTCATTTCTTTTTCTCTTCTTCCATTTACTTGTTCTTCTTTGTTGTTGCTATCATTATCGTTGTCGTTCATTATTTTTTATCACGTTTTTTCTTTTTCTCTTGTTGGTCCTATTTCACAAACTAATTTGCTTTGATTTTAAAATTTTTTGAAGTTGAAGTCATTGTTTTTTTTTGTAGAAAATCAAGCAACAGCTGAAGTTGTCGCAATAACTGTTGAAGTTATTGTAGCAACTGTTAAAGTCTTTTCAACAACTGCTAAAGTTTGCTTAGCAACTGTTGAAGTTTTTTCAACAACTGCTCAAGTTTGCTTAGCAACTGCTGAAGTTGCTGCAACAACTACAATAATTTTTGTAGCAAGTGAGGTAAAAGAGAAGGTGGTAGAGTGGCTAATGAGATGTTGGTGATAACAACGAAGGTGGAGGTGATGGTTGTTGTGGAGGCAGAGGTAGAGAAGAAGGAGGTGGCAACAATGGTGGTAAAAGAGGAAGAATAAGAGAGTGGTGGCAATGGAGGAAGAACTGATGGTTGTGGTAGAGGAGGAAGTGGTGACGGCGACGATTACGATGGAAAAAGGGGAGGGGATGGCAGCGGTAGAAGGGTGGAGAGAAGGGAGGGTGTGGAATGGGGAGGGAATAGGGCTTTTATGTAAATAATAAAACTTGAGGGTTTTAAAATTAGTGTCATTAACACTAATATTAAAATTGTCACCTCTACTCAATAATTAAAACTTGTGTCACTTTTTCTTCATTTTGAAACTCTTTTGTCAACCTTAATTCATTAGCCCAAGAGAGTAAGATAATTACATTTTGGGAAAGTTCTTCATATATAAAGAAGAAAAAAAGATCTATCCTCTATGTCTTCTCTTTGCATTTAAAAAAGTAACTCTTCAACTTCTCTGTATCATCCATGGCAGCATCAAGTTCTCTGAACTTAGTCCTACCTCCGATGTATCTTGATTCATCTACATGGTGAGTATCTATCTCCCTTCTCACGTTTGTAAAATGTTGATTCATCTATCTCATTTCCCATAGCTACTCATTTTCATTTTTTACTTTCAAATCTCAAGAATGGATAACAATTTACGGTGGTCCTCCAATCTCATACTAGCTTACCTTTGTGACTAACTTTCAGGTAAACTGAAGTGCCTCGTGTGAATTGATCCTTCCTTTGTTTTCCACATATGACCTCCAATTATCCTTTAATTTGATTGGAGTTTTTATGTATTTTTGATAGATTCAACTCCATGTGATGATCTGTTAATTGTGCTATTTTTGGTCCTTTTACAAAAGCATGAATTTTTTACTGCCTCTCTTGAAAGCTATCATGATATAACTGTTCTTTTCCCTTCATATATGTAGAGATAGAGAGAACTTACATATATTTTGTTTTTTCTTCTCCAAAGATACATCATAACTAAGACTCTAAGAGTCCTATTAAAAGAGTAGATATTCATGTGGATTTTTCTTTTATTTTCTTTCTTACAAAAATATACTATCAATTAAACATGATACACAACTACACAAGCAAAACACTAAATAGATCTATATAGTTAAATACAATATTATTTCAATCATCCAGAAATATAGCTAGCAAATAGAGGAGTATTGATGTTTATCTAATAGATGTTATAATATTATCTCGAGTTGGAAATTATTCAAACTCAAGGTTGATTGACGGAATTAATGGACACCAAAATTTAATTGAATCCAAACTATGATTTGTATTAGTTATAACCAAAAAAGGAGTCCTACCACTTCAACATTAGTAGAAGGTTTTTTTTTTTTGGTAACTAAATTTTTATTTACCAAAGTGCACATTACATAACTGAAAAAAATAGCACACTTGGACATCGATGCTCCAAGACTTGCTGAAACGTCACATTCTAGCTATCAAACTCCTCTCACGGCTTCTATCCTAAGGGTACACATTGAGTTCTCGAAGTCTACTACCTATCTTCCAATGGTGGGTTCCTCTTCCATGTATTTCTTTTATGATGTGTCTAATCATGAACTCCTCATTTCTCTGTTTGGACTGAAAGATTCTGTTGTTACGCTCTATCCACACGTGATAGATGGTTCCTACCAAAACCATCCTATACACCTTAGCTTTGTTGGTGTTTCTCTTCATATATGTTGTTGCCCATTGTATTTCTTCATGTCACTACCCTTCTGTACGATGTATTCCTTGCCAAGGTAGCAGCTTCTTCCATATTCTAGCAGTGAACTTGCATGCAAAAAAGAGGTGATCAATATCTTCATCCTCCACTTGACACAAGGGACATGTCAAATAGGATGTTACTCCCCATTTTGCCATTCTATCTTCTGTTGACAGCCTTCTGTTTAGAGTTAAATACAATATGAACAGCCATTTTGGTGCACCATAGTTGGACCACATCAGCTTTCTCCACTCCACTTTCTCCGTATCTCCTTTCAACTTTTCATAAACCTTTTTAATAAAGTACTGTTCCATTTGCTTTAAACTATACTCGTTGTAACCAACAACTTGAAGATGTTTATGAGCTTTCAGTATTCTTTGTACAAGCCAAGATGCTTGATTTGCTTAGATGCTCCAAATTCCTTTTCTCTCATAATAACTATGTATCATTCCACCCATAATTTATCTTTTTTCTTATAGAGATTCCATAGTACTTTCCAATAGCAGCATTTTTCCAGATGAACACATCCAGGAAATTCAGACCTCCACTTGCTTTGGGCCAACATAACTTCTCCCAAGCTATTAATGCTTTCTTTGATGCCTCCACATTTCTTGTCCATAGAAACTTTCTACATATACTCACAATAGCATGTATGATCTTCTTAGGAAGGGCAAAGATTTGTGCCCAAAAGGTTTGTATAGAAAACAATACACTCTCCACCAATTGAGCTCTGCCATCATATGAGAGGACTTTATTGGTCCAACAAGTGACTCTATTCAACATTTTTTCAATAAGGTGTTTACATTGGACAATAGACACTCTTTTTGTACTCAAGGGACTCCTAAATACCTGAATGGGAGCTCACCTTTCACAAATTGGAGCTCTTGCAGTATTTGATCCTGTACATTTTGTTTTATCCCTCCAAAATAAACACAGATTTTGTCCACATTTGCCACCAGCCCTGATGCATTGGAAAAAACATAAAGTACTTATATAAGCTTCTAACAGACTTGATAACACCCCTAGAGAACATCAATAAATCATCTGCAAAACTCAGATGGATAATTCTCTGTTTCTTACACCTTGGATGATAATGGAACTCAGGGTTTGTATGTAAGCTTGTTAGGTTCTTGGTGAGATAATCCATAGCCAATACAAATAGAAAAGGGGACATGGGGTCACCTTGTCTATCTCTGAGCTTTAAATGGTTTTGTTGTTCTTCCATTAACTTGAAATGAATAGGTTACTGTGGTGACACACTGCATTATCCACTTGATCACTTTAGCTTGAAACTTCAGTTCATATAATATTTTCTCCAGAAAACTCCATTCAATTGAGTCATATGCTTTCTTTATATCCACTTTTATCATGAATCTATTGGAGATACCTTTCCTATTATACCCTTTCAATAGCTCATGGCTTAGGATAATATTGTCATTTATAACACTCCCTGGAACAAAAGCTGATTGATTAGGATCAAGTAAAGAACTCATCACCTTCTGAAACCTTATAGTAATCACTTTTGAAATGATCTCGTACAATGTTGTGCAACATGAAATAGGTCTATACTCCCCAATTTTAGTAGGATTGGCAATCTTGGGAATAACAGTCACTACTTTACAGTTAATAGGCTGGTACATGTAACCTGTGTCAAAGAACTTCAAAACTTCATTCAAGTTGTTCTCTCCAACCATTGTCCAAGCCTTCTTAAAGAAGAAAGAATTGAAACCATCAATTCTCGGGGCCTTCATATAATGTATACTTTTGAGTGTTATTTCCACCTCCTCTCTTGTCACCCTAGCTACTATTAATAATTGTTGTTCTCTATTAAGGGCCTTACCATTCCTCATAGTCATAGCATTCACACTAGGTAACTTCTGAGCAGCCTTACCAAGCAAATTTTATAAAATGTACTCACTTCCAGCTCAATTTCTTCCTGTGTTTGGGCTATATTACCATCTGAAGTTTTGAGTTTTGTGATTGTGTTTTGAGCCACCCTATTATTCATGTGTGCATAGAAGTAAGCAGTGTTTGCATCACCCAACCTCAACCACTAAATTCTGGACTTCTGCTGCATTGCACTCTTCAATCATGCTCCATTTCTCTAATTGGATTTGCATTTCCTTTTCTTGTTGTCTATTTTGAGCTACTGCAGATGGATCCCTCATTATCTCCCGTATATTTTGCAATTTTCCCCTAATGTCCCTTACAATATTCCTCACCCCTATGAATTCTTTGCTATTACGTTGCTTAAGGTTTTCTTTCACTTTCTTGAGCTTAAACCATACTTCTTTCAGATCCCTTATATGTCCACCTCTCCATGCTTCCTTCACCTTTGGTAAGAAATCTGGATGAGCAGCAATATAATTGAAAAACTTGAAAGCCTTGTGTTTACCTCTCATATTACTGTCCAACTCCATACTCAATGGAGAATGATCAGATGTTTCTGGTTGCATAACACTAATCTCTACTTGGTTCATATTCAACATTCATTCTGCATTCACCATTGCTCTATCAATCTTACTGCATATGCATCCATTTGACCAGGTATACTCTCTTCCTGTTGCCTTCAATTCTGTCTTACCAACATCTATCATAAACTCATTAAAGTCTCTTATTTCCATCTCCTGAACTGGATTACCATTAATTCTATCAGCACCCGTTAACACTGCATTGAAATCACCCATACAAATCAAGGGTTCTTGTGTATTGACTACCTTTTGCTTCAAATCTTCCCATAACTGTAGTCTATCATGAATAGTATGTAATCCATAGACAACCACTAGAGAAAACACCATGTTATTCCTTTTCACTACCACCCTTCTATGTATATATTGGTTTGATTTACTCAAAATCAAACAATCACTCACCTGAGGATTCCACATTATCCAGATTCTATCCTTATCAGTATGTTCATAATTTGCTTCCCATTTCCATCCTTGTGCTATTTTTTTGTGATCTTTCCTGATAAGTGTTCCTTTATTTTATATTCTAAAATTGCCAGAATTCCAACATTATTCTCCTTCATAAGCAATTTGAGTTCCTTTTGCTTATGAAGTTTATTTATTCCCCTTGTGTTCCATGTGACCAGCTTCACGTAACCATTTCTAGTAAATTTCCTCTATACCCTTCTCCTCCACTTTCATTACCCTCTGTTACACTTGTTGAACCCTGTTCCATTCTTACTAATGTGTCGAAGCCATTTGTCATCCTCACCTCTGGTGCTTTTGTCTGTGTACCTACACTTGCTCTAGCTATTATTATTGGAGATACTTGTTGCCATGTTTCTACCTCTTCACTTACTTGTTTCTTCCCCTTATCTGTTTCTCCATTTATTACTTGTGGAACTCTTGCCACATTGTTGAACCCATTTATTGACCATCTTAGGAGCTGCTTTATATCGAGGACCCTGTTTTATAGTACTTTTGTGCCCTACCTGCATACATTTAGGACAGTATTCTGGAATCCATTCATACTTCACTTCTTGTTCAAAGCTCTCCCATTTGGATCTTCCACTTTGAGTTTCTTTGGCAATTCCCTTGCTACATCCATTTCGACTAGCACTCTTGCAAAAGAAATCTTGTCAACCTTAGTAGTGCATTCATCAGCATACAATGGAACCCCTAGTCCACTACTAATTCTACGTAGTGAATCCATACTTCAACGGCAGGTTGGGGTATTTCACCCAAATTGGCACTGTTTGCAAACCCTCCTTATTAAAGTTAAAATCAATACTCCAAACTTTAACTATAATAGGTTTGTTATTAAGCATATGAGGGCCAGAATGCAACACTTCATTCCTATCATCCAAGCTAGCAAACCTAACTAAGAAGTATCCATCATTATGGCAATATACTTTAGGTTTACTAACTGTATTCACCTGCAGTGCAACATACCGCTCAATTGCAGCAATTCACATAGAGGATAAGAGGTTGCTTCCATTATGCTGTTTCTTTTTCAACTTCTTCTTTCTTCAATTCAATGACCTGTTCTCCATTCCCCATTACTGGGTTAGCATAGCTAAGGCTAATTCCTTTAGCTGACATCCTATTTAAATTGAAAAAATTCACCCACTTCTTAGCTGGCTCAACATTCACGTCTAATTTCCTCTGTGTATCACCTTCTGTCTCACTTCCTTGCATCTCACCTGGTAGGTTCCCACTAATTTGAGCAGGAATTTCACTCCCCAAATTGCCTTCTCGCTTGTCAACTTCCTTAATGTTTGGTGTTGACTCCCTTGCTGGTAGAGGCGGCCACTGTTCCATTGAATCCTTCCCGTGGTTTAACTCTTTTTCCCCCAAAACTAATGACAAATTTTAATTACTTTTAGAACTTTAACCAAATATTTTTCTCTTACCATATATTTTATAATTTCTTAATTTTTAAAATATATTTTCCTCTTACCATGTATTTTAAGACTTCTTAATTATTAGTTATTCTAATTGTCACACCCCTTTTTACGCACGCGGGAGGCGGATAGGGTTTTTCCAATTTAAATGACACTATTGATTTAGGGATTATTTTAATTTTTTCAGAGTAGCCACTTGGAATTGAGTTATGGTGTTCCAAGTCACCATTTTGTTTAATCCCTAATAAAAAGGAAATGACTCTTTGTTTGGTCTGCAAACCATAAATTTGGGTAAGGAATTCTGTTGACCAAGGGGAATGTATTAGGCATCCCTCGAGTCTTGTGGTTCTAGCATGGTCGCTTTTATTGACTTATACTTGAAATTATTATTATCATTTTTGGATAATTATGTCGTAGCCATGATTTGCTCGCATTTTTTTTATTTGTTGAACTTTTATTTGGTCTCAACCTAGTGCGTAACCACATTTTTGGTCTTGACATTTAGATACATAACTGTCTTCTTTGCATCACACTTATTAACCTTATCTAAAAGTGTTATTTTAAATTAATGAAATACAATTATATTTCTGGACAAGGTGCGTCATCGCATCCTTGAATTTATTTTAATGTCTCAAGAAAAAGATGTGTAACCACATTCTTAATTGAAACAAATATTTTTAATGGGTCATATATCCATCCTAATGCTTACCTATTACTAGAAAAAGATGTCATTTTCCTTTAATTTTTTGAGGAAATCTTCCGCCTTTCTCATAGTATCTTCTGACATAGTTTTTTCAACAGGTTGAGCTTCTTGGATATCATCGGTAGTGTCATCGCGCGTCTCACCTCTCATAGAAGTGTCAGATTTTTCAATTCGAGTGAGATTTAATTAGAAGCAGACTCCTCTTAACCTCTTCTAAATAGCTGTTGATCATCTTTTCTTTATCTCCATCTTGAATGGAGATTTTCCTGGCAATATGCCTGACCGAGCTATCATAGATGATTCCCTTTTGGGGAGTAATACTATATTCATGGATTCGTGTTGCAATAAGATCCAGCAGTTCTTGCCCGTATAACGTTTTTGTTTTGGGATATTTTTTCATCAATTTATCCCAAAAATTATTGTAAAAAGTCCTATATAAACAAGGGATTTGTTCCTTGGTGAATCCCACTTCTGGGGTCCATTTGTGAATCACAGGGATAGAAAATTCAATGAAAAAATAAATCTCGTCTATTTTTTTCCAGATAACAGTTATGATCTGTATTGTATAACTCATTAAGATTCGGGGAGACTTTAACCCATTCTTTATATAATTTAAGAAAGGGATCCGGCAAAATTTTTATAGTCGGGCCGTGGTATGACCACAAATTTAGAAACCAATTAGGAATTGGTCTTGCAAATATCTTTGCACATATTTTCATAAACCACGTATGTTTATGTCTTTCGTTATATAATAGAGGACTTTATCAAAGACTTGAATATAGTCCTAATATGTGAAACTCATAGCGATTTTGTTTAGGCTGATCTGCCTTTCTTTCATGGTGGAGATACCCCAATCTTCAACAGATATAATATGTTTAATTATCATTTTCGAGAAGTTCTAAACATTCTCACTTGTATTGTAGCCTGAAAAGTGTTGAAATTCAACGCTACTCGTGCTTATCAGAAAGGTTTTGTAATATGATCGGGTTTTGTATGATTCACCCGGGAAATATAAACCGTTTATTAGGTATCGTTGGAATATCTTCCAAGGTTATTCTTTTCTCTGTATTTCAGAGTTTTATAAAAGAAATATCATTTCTTTTTTTGATACCTTTTTATAAGACTTGATATCATCATTGTCTTCTTTGGCTATTGATACAAAAGTATCATTTTTCTTTTGTGACAAATAAGCCTATAGTTGTGTATATAACGGGTTGTCTTCTGGAATATCTTCCACATGTACTGAAGATGACACCTCACTTTGGGAGATTCTTGAGTTTATCAAACTCCTTCTTCCCATTTGTATAATTGGGGTGTTAGAAAAGCATCCATAGGATGATCCTAGGGATGATCTTCCCCTTCCTCTTGTATTATTTCCCCTTCCTCTACCCTTGGTTACCCAAGGAGGGTCCATCCTGCAAACATAACACTTTACTTTATTCGGATGTATCATAGTAGTCACTGTAATAATTCTCTTCATCGATATCGACAATTTCTTCATAATCATGTATAGAGAAATCTTCTCTAATAATATCGTTGATAATTTCATATAAAATTAGTTCCTGCAAATCTTTATTAAGAGGAATTATTTTTAAAATAGTATCTAAAGTTTTCTCATCAATGAAAGTTGTATAAAAACTCATTATGAATTTAAATATTCTCTTGATAGAAAATCCGAAAGAGAGTTATCACTTCCCTTTTTATACTGGATCTCAAAATCAAAAGGAGCTAACTAGGCCTGCCACCTAGCAAAAATTAATTTTGATGCATTATGTTTAAAATCTTTGTTAAACATATACTTAACAGATTGAGCATCATTTTTTATCAAAAACTTTTGATTATATAAATCATCCTGAAATTTTAACACGCATTTAACGATGGTTAACATTTCATGAGCCACCATAGCATATTTCTTTTGGGCCTCGCTCCATTTCCCATAATGAAATATGATAAAATATTCATTTTTGTCGTTGGAATTAATTTGTTTTAATATCCCACCATAACGAATATTAGACGCATTTATCTCAATAATGTTTTGCCAAGCAGGGTTAGCAAGAGTTAAGCATGGTAAAGATTGAACACGAAGTTTAATATCCTTTACCAAAGTCGTATGACTATTAGTCCAAGGTGATTTATGATCCTTTTTCAGCCTGTCGTATAAAGGCGCCAAATCACGAGATAGTTTTTTTATAAAAAGGGGATATGTAATTTAAACTCCCTAAAAATCTTTGCAATTGGGTCCTATCAGTGATAACATCAGGAATTTTTGATGCAAAGTTGATTGATCTTTGAATCGGGGTAACTTTTCCTTGACAAATATGATGTCCTAGAAATCGAACATCAGTTTGGAACAAACTCATTTTTTATTTAGAAATGACCAAACCATTTTGTATAACAATTTTCTTAAAGATATCAAGATGCTTAATATGCATTTCAAACGTTTTTGAGAATACTAAAATATCATCAATATAAACAATGATGAAATCTAAATATGGATTGAAAATATCGTTTGTGATTTACTGAAATTTAGATGGAGCATTTTTCAAACCGAATGACATAACATTCCATTCATATTGTCCAAATGGGACATTAAAAGTTGTTCTATAAGCATGCTCTTTAAATATTTGGATCTGCCAATATCCTGATTTTAGATCAAATTTTGAAAATATATTGGCATCATATAATTTAGACAAAAAATATCTTTTGTTGTGAATAGGATACCTAATCCATTTTAAATTTTTATTTAAAGGTTTATAATTGATAACCAATCTAGGGATGCTACGTTCCCTTTCGGTAGCATTATTAACATAAAATGTAGTACAAGACCATAGTGACTTTGAAGGTTTTATCAAACCCTTTTGCAACAAATTATCAATTTTTTAAACACAATTCTACCAATTCAGCGTTCATCTGACAAGGACGAGACTTAGTAGGAATATCATTCTTAGAAAAATCATCATTCCTAAAAACATACCTTGTCTAGGATCAAGATTAAAAGGTTTTGCAAGAGTATTTTCTTCAACAATGTTTTTACCTTTGTTATTAATAGTTTCTATCTGAGTAAGTCTATGATCACAAATCATTTGATTTTGTTTAAGAGATTTAATCTCATTTTTCAAATCATAAAAGGAAGAATCTCTCGTAGGAGTAGTTTGTTCATTAAGTCTGTTATTAATTTCAGACAATGAATAAGGTGCATCATATTCAAATTCAAAATCATTTTTTTTGTTTTTCAGAATTTTTTGAAGAACATGAATTCACATTATTATTTGCAGCCAAATGAATAATTTTTTCTCGAGGATCATTATCAGTGACCTCCTTTAAAAGTTCTATCACATTATCAGAAGTAATGGTATTTAAATTTAAATCTTGAAATTGAGATTGTAATTTATAAAATTCAACATTTTCACAAGAACAAATATCTCCATGACAAGAATTGCAAACATCCATTTTATCATGCTGATTACCATCTGAAATATCAAGCAAATCAACTTCTTTAGAACCTGAATCAAAATCATAATTAGACTTAGAACCAAAAGTGTATAAGAAACTATAAACCTTATCATGAACTTCTTCATCAAGTTCTAGGGATTTCAATTTTTCAAGCTTACAATTTGGTGATATATGACCAAAATTTCCACATCTATATTACTTAAATTTAGCGAGATCTCACTTGGACCTATTCTTGATAAATCTATTAGACTTACGAAAGGCTTTTCTAGCGTCGCGTTCTTCCTTAGATCTATATCTAGACCTCTTTTTCCTATAAGGTTTATCAGGATTGGAGCCTCTAGAATCTCTATGTTTCTTCTTCTTGCTATTAGCAGAAGTATCAGGTAAACCGAACTGGGAACCAAAGTCTCCTAGCTGAGATATTTCTTTAAGCTTATCCATCTTAATCTGTCTAGATAACTTCAATTCATTGCACAAATTTATTCCCTCTTGAGTGCAAACTCCTATCAGCTTACCATAAGTATAATCCTTATAAGGAATTTCACCATGACCAGTCCTCAGAGCTTTTCTAACTCTTTCGGCAAACAAAGAGGGAAGGCCATCTATAAACTTAGCTTTCCAATGCTCATTACTATTTTTAGGTAATTCCATCACCCTACTCATATAAGTATCTTTATACCATCTAAATTCTCCTAAGGTTCTACATTGTAGACCATTTAACAGGGTATGAACAGTCTCATACTGATTGGTAAATCTACCATTAAAATGTTCTAAAATGGTTAAGACTAAAGTATAAGCAACGTCTTCTCTATTTTTCACTAGAGCCATGCCCAAGTTATCAACACTTTCGTTATCAGCAATAACATTTATCACTGCTCCTTTTTGCTCAATACTCATATAATTATCCCACCAACCTCTAAGTTGGCCAGTAAAACCTGCAATAATAATTTTGCAAATATTTTTATTTGTATTTTTAACACTTTTACTGATAGTTGCATACATAAGCATTCTATGAACAAGAATAGTTAACTGTCTATCGGTCAAACCATCAAGATTCCATTCATAAATTTCAGACCCACTATAAGAGGTATTAGTCTGATTCCAGTCTCGTTCCTCTATTAAAACATCTTGAGGAGTTGGTCTGGAATAATAATAGGTATGCATGATAGGTTTATGGGAATACTTAGTATTACTATTCTTTTTGGGATAACCATGAAGTTTATTAACTTCTAAGGAAACATGATTTTTAAAATCAAAAGTTTTTTCCATTTCATCTGCAAAATTGTTTGACAAATCAATAGGCTTTGCACCAAATTCAGACAATTTTTTATCAAGAAGTTCATCTAAATCATAAATCGATTTAAATTTAAAATACCGAACCTCAGGGGGCCTTTGCACATGAGTAGCAACGGTCTGAGCTTCCGAATTACTTTTAGAAGTAGAAGTCGTATCAGAAGTCTTTATCTCATTTTTTATTTGAATTATCAAAGCAGTTAATTCATCTAATTTTTTATCGAGAGAACTAATATGTTCACCCAAAACTTTAACATAAAGTCCCAAATAATTATTTTGAGAAATTAAATTATTTATTTCATTAATGTTGACTGCCGCAACATCTTCTTCAACAATTTTTTAAAAGGAAGTAAAGGTGATACCTGTATTATTTGGTAAAATAAAAGATGACTGAGGAGGATAAACAACCTTACTAATATAACCAGATCCATCTTTATAAGATCGTTCAAGAACGTTGATGAATAAAGGTAAATAAGTGGTTATAAACCAGGGGACAAAATACATAATTTGATTATGTAGAGCACAAGTTTCATAAAACTCTTGAGAAATATTATTCAAATCATTAGCACTATAAGTGTCAAAAAACCATGTTTTAAACTGGTTCCATTTATCACCCAAAAATTCATTCTGAATGTACTTTCTTGCCAGTGAACCTGGACTAAAATCTATTTGGTGTACATTCATCATAAAGTTTTATTGGGATCAAAATCCATTTCGAATACATAAGGAATTTCCTTATCAGAAATATCAGAAGAATTATCATTAGCTTGAACAACATCCGTTCGAGGATCCATTTTTATTTTATTGACAAGTCTATTACTTTGATCCACATCTATAATAGAAGGTATGGTATGTAAAGAAGTAGCACGATTACGAGCCGGACCATAAACAGGTTCAATAGGGAAAATATGATGAATAGCAAGCAATCTTCTATCAGAAAATGAATGTCTACTATAAGGAATATCATTAAACTGCATGCAAATCCTACCATCAGGATTTTGTGTAATATGAGAATACTCATAATTAGTGACAACATTTGTAATTTGACTAGGGGATATAACATAATCTAATGTCCAAGTAGTTGGAAAATTAATTTCTTCCCATTTAATAGGTCTTCTACTAGTGACCTTAGATTTAACAAAATTAGTTTCTACTAAAATAGTCTGATCAGATGTATCATGTAACATACATCTCGGATTTAACATCGATAGCAATTTATAATAAATTATATAAGATAAACAAATTAATTTAGATCCAGGTGCATAATTATAACCATGCGTTTTAATATTTAAAGTTAAAGCATCAAGAATATTAGCATCAGTTAAAAATAATTGCAAATTAGGCTGAGTATTAAAATATACCGGGCCATATACCACAGTGGAGTCAATCGAACCCATCAAAGATTGTCTATAATTTAAATTTCTAGCATCACGAAGAGCAGCTAAAAATGTCTTAGGTAACCCTTAATAGTTAAAGGTTTAAAAACAATTTGAACCATGCCAATATGCAACAAATTATATTGTTTTTTATATAACTCAATATCTCATTTATTTAATAAATGAATAGTCTCTTCAGATGAATTTAACGCCAAAGATTGCTCAGTTGTTTTTATTAACTGTTTATGAGATATTTTATCAAATCAACCATAATCATGAATGGTTTTAATATCAATTTTTGGAATAGTCCATTTGTTTAACAAATCAAGGTTCTAAGGTATATCTATCTCTTCAAATTTAGTGCTTTTAGTACTCACTTCTCCTAGATCCATGTTGAAAAGAACATATCTATGTCGTATACTTCACATCAATCTCATATTTATCATGAAAGTTCTTTGGCTCTGATACCAATTTACAGGATCTCTGAAGACTGGCGGTAATCTGTGCGTTCAACTATAATATAATATAATATAAATTAAATTAAATATTTTCAAACTAATAAAAATTAAGCAGCTAATAGAAAATTATAAAATGAAAATATTACTAAATAAAAATAAACATATATTTTTGTTATTTTCAAATCTTTTAAAATAAACTTACTAAAATAAGATGAAATCAAAATATCTAACTTAGACATACAAGAAATATTTAAGGAATAAAAATAGTATAAAATTTTATGTTCGGTCAAAAATTAGGTGTCTACAGTTTTCCCCTCTTTGACTGAAAACACAAAGTCTGCAGACAAAGAAGTAGACAACATGACAAGTTTTGACCAGAATCTTATTTGAAAGAAAAATATGTGACCGAGTCTTGTTTTGGACATCCTACATATCCCGGGTTATAAGGGAACCAAGTCACGTGTAGTTTAAGGAGATGAGGTGATGAGTTGGAAGTTAAGTGAGCTTCCATTGAGGCTCCAGGCTGCGACTCTTATCTTTACATAAGAAAAAATGAAAGCTAATAGTCAAAAGGAAAATAAGGGTACAAGCTCCTATCCATGCAACTTCTCTTGAGTCTTGAATTTGAGATATCACCTTGATTTTGGTGAGCATCTTGATCTTGAATGGATTCGATGCTTAACTTGCCACTTAGAGTGAGTTTTTAGACTCTTCAAAATGACAATTTGAAAAATGCTTTTGAATGACTGCATGTTTTCTTGATCAAAAGCTGAATAAAAGCAGGTGTCAGGAGGTCAGGTTACTATATGCATTGAAGAAGCTGATTCTGGCTATCATGGGATTGATCATTCTAAAAAAAGAGTTGAAACTTTGTTCTTGAATTTCAAATCCATGTTTCGCTTGAAAAAACTAGAAAACCATCACAAACAAAAGAAATAAACAAAATTTTTGCCACAGTTTTCACTGGAAAAAATTTGTGAGTTATTAGCAAATGTAAATTTAAAAAAATCGACTCAGACTAGGAAGTGCTTATCCTAGGAGAAAAAAAAAATGGTCTCAGACTAGGAAATGTTTATCCTAGGAGAAAATAACCAAATCCCATTATGTAGGAGGGTCCTACTAATCTAATTCTCATTGTCCATGAGTGTCCTGCTACACTTCTTCCCATTGTTTAGGAGGGTCCTGCTATGCTAAATCTTATTTTTTAGGAGGGTCCTACTACGCTAATTACCATTGTTAAGGAGGGTTCTCCTACGCTAATTCTCATTGTTTAGGATGGTCCTGCTATGCTAATTTCCATTGTTTAGAAGGGTCCTGCTACTCTAATTCCTATTGTTTAGGAGGGTCCTGCAACACTAATTCCCATTATTTATGAGGGTCCTGCTACGCTAATTCTCATTGTTTAGGAGAGTCCGGCTATTATAATTTCCATTGTTTAGGACGGTCCTGCTACAATAATTTCCATTGTTTAGGAGGGTCCTGCTACTCTAATTTCCATTGTTTATGAGGGTCCTGCTATGCTAAATCTCATTATTTAGGAAGGTCCTGCTACACTAATTCTCATTGTTTAGGAGGGTCCTGCTGCACTAATTCTCATTGTTTAGGAGGGTCCTCATACACTAATTCCCATTGTTTAGGAGGGTCCTGCTACTCTAATTCCCATTGTTTAGGAGGGTTCTGCTACTATAATTCCCATTGTTTAGGAGGGTCCTGCTACACTAATTCCCATTGTTTAGGAAGGTCCTACTACACTAAGTCCCATTGTTTAGGAGGGTCCTGCTACTCTAATTCCCATTGTTTAGGAGGATCCTGCTACACTAATTCTCATTGTTTAGGAGGGTCCTGCTACACTAATTCCCATTGTTTAGGAGGGTCCTGCTAGATTAATTCTCATTGTTTAGGAGGGTCCTGCTACACTAATTCCCATTGTTTAGGAGGGTCCTGCTACTCTAATTTCCGTTGTTTAGGAGGGTCATGCTACACTAATTCTCATTGTTTAGGAGGGTCATGCTACTCTAATTCCCATGGTTTAGGAGGGTCCTTCTATGCTAATTCCCATTGTTTAGGAGGGTCTTGGTACGATAATTCCCATTGTTCAGGACGGGACTGTACGCTAATTCTCATTGTTGAGAAGGGTCCTGCTAGACTAATTCCTATTGTTTAGGAGGGTCCTGCTAGACTAATTCCCATTGTTTAAGAGGGTCTTGTTAATCCCATTATGAGGAGGGTTCGGCTAATCACTTTAACCAGAAGGGTCTTGTTATACTAATTCTCATTACTCAAGAATATGTTACTAAACAGAATCATCATTTGGAATCACCACAACATTTATATTTTTGGCCCAGTTTGCACTAAAAATTATTTTTTATGAGTTATTATCATGAATGAGAATTTTTGTACCAAAGAAAAAATGCAAGACAAAATTCAATTAGGGAGTTTGTTCCCCAGAAATGAAGATGATAGGGTTTTTGTTCCTTAAGGTTAAAGTGCAACTAGAGTGCTTATTTCCTAGAAATGAGAGTGATATTTTTTTAACAAATAAATATATGCCCCAGTTTTTAAAATGAGGAACTTTGAAACTCTTTTTAATTCATCATTTTTCCTATTTTTTTAAAGAAATGATCCAATTTCTTTCTTTTAAGGATATAAAAAAGAATTGTGAGACCGAGCCCATTGTAGGACTGCCTACGTATCTTGTATAGCAAGAATCAGGTCAAACATAGTTCATAAAAATAAGAAATTATTTTTTTTAAAAAACTTTTTGGAAAGGAATCGGTTCTTGTTCGATAATGTCCTGACTTTAGTTGGTACCAACAATTAGTATTATGCATATGAAGCACATTCAACTACTTTCAAGCAAATATGAGGTCAACTCTGAGTAATCCATATAGTTTCAAATGATATCTCAAACATATTGAAGTATTTTATCAGTTCATCTTGCATAAATGAACGGACTAGAACTATTCATATCCTCATGTTTCAAGTGCCCTTGCAACAAATGAAAGTCCTACTTCACACAATAGAATAATTTAGATCGTACGACATTTTTGAAAGTCACTCACACTCAGAAAAATGTTCAATGCATGAGATTGAGATACCATATGCTTGGCCTTTATGTAAGAATCCACTAATGTGAGAACACAAAAAATGAGATCAAATAGGACTTGTCATTGGCTTGTAATGCAGGCTTAGGGAAAGGTAGGATATTCATTTCGGATAAAGTGACTATTTCCTCCTTAAAATTTGCACAATGCTCTCAATATTTTTCATTTTCACATTTGACCTTTGTTTTCTTGAAGCTTCTCCTAATTTATTTTCCTCCTTTTTTTCATTTCCTCTCCTTTTTGTTGGAGGTTTTTTTTTTTCGTTCTAGCATTTTTTGTCAGTTTTTTGGACTTTTACATATTTGTCCTTTTCACTTTGGTACCCAACTTAGGTCTTTGGCGTTGTGTAGCTAATTGATAGTGCGCTCAGAGAGGTGAGACCAAGGATGTAACATCTCACAATTTGTAATAACTAGGAAGAAGCTATTAATTGGAAATAGTCATTTTTGGAAAGCATAAAGAAATCTGGAAAATATTTAAGTAAGTTAAAGTGAGTTTTTGGTCAAATTCAAACGACGATAACTCCTAGATCAGGATGACTTAGGTGTAGTTACTAATATGGTTGGAAAGCTCTTGGAATGATCTTTCCAACATCGCTGAGTTTGCGTGATTTCGATATCGTATGAGTGAGTTATGCCTTTCAGAAATTGGGCTGTTGGATTAAGAAAAGTCCAAATCCGGATTTGTGAAGGGTAAACTAGTCTTTTCCTTACCTATTTTGCCTATTTTGTTTTTAGGAATTAATTGGGGTAAAACAAGACTTTATTCAGTTTAGAAAAAATAGAATTTACGCTAGGGTTTGGAGAGCAGAAGAAAGAAGAGAAAAGAGGAGAGAAATCAAGAAATCGCCAAGAATGTTTAAGCTTTGCGAGTGGAATTCGTCGGGGGTGATCCCTACAAGGTATGTGAGATTACATAGTGTTGGGTTAGTTCACCCACACGGCAAACTTGTTTCAATTAAGCAAAAATTGGAGTTGTTTGAATGTTAAGAAAGTGAAGTTCTTGAAGAACATTGTTGAATTCTTGTTGGTTGATTGTTGAATGCCTAGTGTTGATTTGATTCGTGTTTCCGGGTTGATTTTTGAGTTAAATCTATTGGGTATTGAGGGTACAAATGATCCTAAGTGTTTGGGAAAAGAACCATTGAGGTTAAGAGGGTTTAGAGATGAAAATCGGAGAAGAAAAGTCGTCAAACACCTGGGGATAGGGGTGGGGCGTTGCGCCAGCCAGCGTGCCCCAAAAGGGTCTTTGAATCTTCACCCTTGGGGCGCTGCGCCAGCCAGCGCGTCCCAGACCAGTCCCTGAATGTTGAGGGCTGGCGCCCCACGCCTCTTAGAGCGCCAGGGACGCCAATTTTCCCCATTTCTTCCCCACCTTTTCGTACTTGTTCCTTAGCAATGTACCTATGTTTCTAAGTTGATTCCAACTCTCTAAGGTACATCTAAACATCATGAAATCATCCATAAACATGAGATCATGAACCTTGAAACCATAATTCAATTTAACGAAAGTTAGGATCAAAGTCAAGAGAAGTTAAGAGTCAAGTCTAGAAGTTAAGAAGCAAGTTAGAGCAAAGTTTGTTAAATTTTCAAAAGTCTTTAACAAACGTTTTAACTTTGTTTTAAGACTTAAGTTTCAAGTTAAGCAAAGAGTAAAGAGTTGAGTTCATTTCTAGGAACTAAGTATTCCCAAAGAGTTTATAAATGTTTTTCACATTTGAGAAAGAAAAGGGAACATCGATTCTAAGAGAGCTTTTAATCTAAGTTTTGAGTAATTATCTCAAACCAAAGAAAGAAGTTTGTTTTAAAAACATATGAGCTAAGTATATTTTAGCAGTAGTATTGAGCACCGATATGGGGATGCGAGTTCTTATTAACTCAAGTCTCCATAAACCATGTAGCTATCATGGGTAGTAAATGATCATACTTTTTAGATGACTCTTTAATATGATTTTATCATAGGCTAGTGGATCCACTAAGTTAAGCATTTTATATGACGACAAAGTATAGGACAGTTCTGGCAGAGTGGGCAAGACGCTGTATCACCATTTAGGCTCATAGTGGTTGTTGTCGGTTACAGAATCTCCCATAGAAACTATATTATTTTATTAAATGAGTAAAATTGAGTTTGTTACTGCATTTCCTTTAATGAACTAAGTTGTTTTTACTCTTTTATAAAGATTTTTCATATATTGCATGTGCTCATTGCTTTATTTTGAGTTAAGTTATTCATGAGTTGAGAAGAGCCAAGGTAAGTGTTTCGTTCAAAATCTTTTCAGGCTTATGTATTGTTTAGCATTCTAAGTCACATACTCGTACATTCAATGTACTGATGCCAGTTGGCCTGCATCGTCTTATGATGAAGCCACAGGTAACCAGGATCAGCATCCAGCGCCTCGTTGATCCAGCTTGAGCACTTTGAGTCTGTGGTGAGCCTCCTTGCATTCAGAGGACCCTTTTATTTGCTTTCTAGTTTAGTTCATTAGGATGTTGTGGGGTTTGTCCCAACATCCCTCTCAGTTGTTTTAGAGGCTTCATAGACAATCAATTATTAGTTCTTTAGTCTTCTCATTTTATATTATGTTAAGACTTGGGTTGCCATTTTGGCCAAGCTGAATGTTTAATTCTTCTAACATTCTAAGTTATATTATTAAGATATTTGAGTAAGTTCATTTGATCATTGTAATCATGCTTAGAGCCTTCCGCTGAGTTAAGTAAGCCAGGCCAAGGGTTCGCTTGGGGCCTGCAATGGTTCTCGAGTGCCAGTCCCTCCTAGGGTGTAGACTCGGGGCTTGACAAACTTGTTATCAGAGCACAAAGTTCAATAGTCCTAGAGAGTATGAAGGCGTGTTTGTAGAGTCTTGGTTATTGGTGTGAAGTGCGCCACATCTATAATTAGGAGGCTGCAACACTTAGGAAATTATCTCACTACTTTCACACTCTTTTCGTGCGTTAGAGTTTGATCTCTAAAAATTTTCTTCTAATTTGTGCTTGAGCATGTTTTCAGATAATCATGCCTCCACAAAGAGCTGTCAGAGGTCGTCCTGCTAGGCGTAATGTTGAGGAGCAAGAGTTACCAAATGTACCTGAGGTGCAACCTCAAGACGAAGTCACCAATGCTGAGTTCCGTGAGGCTATCCGGATGTTGAGTCAAGTTGTTACCAACCAAGCCGGGGCAGCAGAGAGGAGCTCGACAAGAAGAGGTTGGAACTTCAAGGATTCATGAGTTCTTGAGGATGAACCCTCCAAGTTTCACGGGTTCGAGCACTACTGAGGATCCAGAGAACTTTATTGAGGAGCTGAAGAAGGTATTTGATGTGATGCATGTGGCAGATACTAAGAGAGTTGAACTAGTTGCAAATCAACTGAAGAATGTTGCTAGGACTTGGTTTGATTAGTGGAAGGGGGGTAGAGCTGAGGATGCACCACCAGCGAGTTGGGCATGTTTTGAAGAGGATTTCTTAGGGCATTTCTTTCCCCGAGAACTAAAAGAGGCCAAGGTATGTGAGTTTCTCACACTTAAGAAGGATTCTCTAAGTGTTCATGAATATAGGTTGAAGTTCACCCAACTATCCCGTTATGCTCCGGATATGGTTAAGGACATGAGGAGTAGAATGAGCTTGTTTGTTGCTGGGTTGGACCGTCTATCCAGCAAAGAGGGCAGAGTAGCGATGTTGCAGAACTTTAGAGCTAGACCAGCACAATCTCAGGGTAGTGTGGCACAAGGAGGTAATTGGGCTCCTGCATGTGCTAAGTGTGGTAGAACCCACCCAGTTAAGTGTCGTGTGGGCTAGACAGGTTGCTTCAAGTGTGGACAAGAGGGTCACTTCTTGAAAGAGTGCCCAAAGAACAGGCAAGGTAGTGGAAATCAGGGTAATAGGGCCCAATCTTCATCAGTTTCTCCACCAGACAGGGCTGAACCTAGGGGAACTACTTCCAGTACTGGAGGAGGGGCAAATCGCCTCTATGCGATCACCAGTTGTCAAGACCAAGAGAACTCTCCAGATGTTGTTACTGGTATGATCAAAGTCTTTGCTTTTGATGTTTATGCTTTGCTAGACCCAGGAGCAAGTTTATCTTTTGTAACCCCTTATATTGCAAATATGTTTGATGTTCTTCCTAAGAAACTTTGTGAACCCTTTTGTGTTTCTACACCTGTTGGGGAGTCTATTCTAGCTGAGCGAGTTTATCGTGATTGTGTCATTTCCATCAATCACAAACACACCATGGCTGATCTAGTTGAGTTAGACATGGTAGATTTCGATGTCATTCTAGGTATGGACTGGTTTCATGCTTGTTATGCATCAATATATTGTAGAACTCGAGTAGTCAAGTTTCAGATTCCTAATGAGCCAGTTATAGAGTGGAGTAGTAGTTCAACACTGCCTAAGGGTCGTTTCATTTCGTACCTTAAGGCGAGAAAGTTAGTTTCAAAGGGTTGTATCTATCACTTAGTCCTAGTTAATGACTCAAGTGTTGAGGTACCTCCCATTCAGTCAGTTTCTATAGTAAAAGAGTTTCCAGAAGTCTTTCCTGATGACCTACCCGGAGTCCCTCCTGAGAGAGAAATAAACTTTGGTATAGACATCATTCCAAATACTCGTCCTATCTCTATTCCTCTATATAGAATGGCACCAGCAGAGTTGAAGAGTTGAAAGAGCAGTTGAAAAATCTCCTAGATAAGGTTTTCATTCGACCAAGTGTCTCACCTTGGGGCATTCCAGTCTTGTTTGTGAGAAACAAAAATGGTTCCCTTAGGATGTGTATATACTACCATCAGTTGAACAAGGTTACCATCAAGAATAAGTATCCTCTTCTGAGGATTGATGACCTTTTCGATCAACTTCAGGGTGCTTCCTGTTTCTCGAAAATTGACCTCAGATCAGGTTACCATCAGTTGAAAGTAAGGGAATGTGACATTCCAAAGATAGCATTCAGGACCTGTTATGGTCATTATAAGTGTTTAGTCATGTCGTTCGGTTCAACTAATGCACCAACAGCGTTCATGGATCTCATGAACAGAGTCTTCAAACCTTATATAGATATGTTTGTTATCGTCTTCATTGATGGCATACTAATGTATTCAAGGAATGAAGAAGATCATGCTAGTCATCTCAGAATAGTTCTTCATACTTTGAAAGATAGAGAATTATATGTCAAGTTCTCTAAGTGTGAGTTTTGGCTTGAATCTGTGGCATTCTTAGGCCACATTGTGTCTGGAGAGGGAATTAAGGTTGATACTCAGAAAATTGAGGCAGTGCATAATTGGTCTAGACCCACATCTCCAGCTGATATTAGGAGTTTCGTGGGCTTGGCTGGATATTATAGAAGGTTTGTAGAGGGGTTCTCATCTATTTCGTCCCCTTTGACCAAGTTGACTCAGAAGACAATGATATTTTAATAGTCTGAAGATTGTGAGAAAAAGCTTTCAGGAATTGAAGGAGAGGTTGACTACTGCCCCAATTTTGACCTTACCAGAAGGTACTCAAGGTTTTGTGGTGTATTGTGATGCATCTAGAGTTGGTCTGAGTTGTGTCTTAATACAGAATGGCAAAGTTATAGCTTATGCCTCCAAATAGTTGAAAGTTCATGAGAAGAATTATCCAACCCATGATCTAGAGTTGGCTGTTGTAGTTTTCACTTTGAAGATATGGCACCATTATTTGTATGGTGTTCATGTGGATGTGTTCACCGATCAGAAGAGCGTTCAATATGTGTTCACTCAGAAAGAGCTCAATCTCAGACAGAGAAGGTGGTTAGAGTTACTCAAGGACTACGACATGAGTATTCTTTACCACCCAGGTAAGGCTAATGTTGTTGCTGATTCCTTAAGCAGGTTGTCTATGGGTAGCACAGCCCATGTTGAAGAAGGAAAAAGACAAAAAATGTGCATAGACTGGCACGCCTAGGAATCAGACTTATGGATTCCACAGAAGGAGGAATAGTGGTGACGAACGGAGCCGAGTCATCATTAGTGTCAGAAGTGAAAGAGAAGCAAGACCAAGACCCTATTTTTCTTGAATTGAAGGCAAATGTTCATAAGCAAAAAGTATTAGTTTTTGAACAAGGGGGAGATGGTGTATTGAGATATCAAGGTAGATTGTGTGTACCTATGGTGGATGGACTCCAAGAGAGGATCATGGAGGAAGCTCATAGCTCCAGATATTCCATTCATCCGGGCTCCACAAAGATGTATCGTGACTTGAGAGAGGTTTATTGGTGGAATGGCATGAAGAAGGGCATTGCTAAACTTGAAGCTAAGTGTCCAAATTGCCAACAAGTGAAAGTTGAGCACCAAAGGCACGGTGGTTTGGCGCAGAATATAGAACTTCCAGAATAAAAGTGAGAGATGATTAATATGGATTTCATCACAGGTTTGCCAAGGTCTCACAGACAACATGATTCTATTTGGGTGATTGTCGACAGAATGACAAAATCAGCCCACTTTTTGCCGGTAAAGACTACCCATTCAGCAGAAAATTATGCTAGGTTATATATTCAGGAGGTGGTAAGACTTCATGGAGTACCAGTCTCCATTATTTCAGATAGAGGTGCACAATTTACTGCACAGTTCTGGAAATCTTTTCAGAAAGGCTTAGGTTCAAAGGTGAACTTAAGTACTGCCTTTCATCCTCAGACTGATGGGCAAGCAGAGCGCACTATTCAGACATTAGAAGACATGTTGAGGGCTTGTGTGATTGATTTCAAAGGGAATTGGGATGATCACCTACCTCTCATTGAGTTTGCTTACAACAACAATTATCACTCTAGCATCCAAATGGCTCCATATGAAGCTTTTTATGGGATAAGATGCAGATCTCATATTGGATGGTTTGAAGTTGGTGAAGCAGGGTTGATAGGACCAGATTTAGTCCATCAAGCTATGGAGAAGGTGAAAGTGATTCAAGAGAGGTTGAAAACGGCACAGAGTCGTCAGAAATCCTGCACTGATGTTAGGAGAAGGGCGTTAGAGTTCGAAGTAGATGATTCGGCATATCTAAAAGTTTCACCCATGAAGGGTGTTATGAGGTTTGGTAAGAAGGGGAAACTTAGTCCCCGATATATTGGAGCTTATCGCATAGCCAAGAGGATTGACAATGTAGCTTATGAGTTGGAGCTACCACAGGAATTAGCAGTGGTTCATCCAGTATTTCACATCTCCATGTTAAAAAAATGCTTGGGCGATCCTTCATTGATCATACCAACTGAAAATATTGGGATCAAGGATAGCTTATCCTACGAGGAGATCCCTGTCCAGATTCTAGATTGCCAAGTTTGCAAATTGAGAACAAAAGAGGTAGCACCAGTCAAAGTCCTTTGGAGGAACCAATTTGTTGAAGAAGCTACTTGGGAAGCTGAAGAGGACATGAAGAAGAGATATCCACATCTCTTTGAGTCCGGAGAAAATGCAGACCAAAGTACTAATTTTCTTCTTAGTGCTCTTTAAATTATGAGTGAGCATGTTGTTTGTTTGCATTTAATTTTGGGATAGTTGAACTTGATGTTACCACCCTTAGCCTATTAAGGGTAATCGCATTCGAGGACGTATGTTCCCAAGGGAGAGATATTGTAAAATCTCGTAATTTGAAATAACTAGGAAGAAGCTATTAATTGGAAATAGTCATTTTTGGAAAGTATAAGGAAATCTGGAAAATTTTAAGTAAGTTAAAGTGAGTTTTTTGTCAACTTCAAACGACCATAACTCCTAGCTCAGGATGAGTTAGGTGTAGTTCCATATGTGGTTAGAAATCTCTTGGAATGATCTTTCCAACGCCGCTGAGTTTGCACGATTTCAAAATCGTATGAGTGAGTTATGCCTTTCGGAAGTTGGGCTATCGGATTAAGGAAAGTCCAAATCCTGATTTGTGAAGGGTAAACTAGTCTTTTCCTTACCTATTTTGCCTATTTCGGTTTTAGGAATTAATTGGGGTAAAACAAGACTTTATTCAGTTTAGAAAAATTAGAATTTACGCTAGGGCTTGGAGAGGAGAAGAAAGAAAAGAAAAGAGGAGAGAAATCAAGAAATCGCCAAGAACGTTCAAGCTTTGCGAGTGGAATTCGTCGGGGGTATCCCTACAAGGTATGTGAGATCACATAGTGTTGGGTTAGTTCACCCATACGCCAAACTTGTTTCAATTAAACAAAAATTTGGAGTTGCACTACTAAAAAAAATAGTGAATACCGACCTACAAATACCGACCTCCGGAGGTCGGTATTCCCTGAAATACCGACCTAAAACCGACATCCCAGCTTAGGTCGGAAAAAGATTGGTCGCTATTCAATACCGACCTCTCGAGGTCGGTTTTTATTTTATGTCGAAATATTCATTGTTTTAAATTCTGACCTCTGGAGGTCGGTATTTTTATTTTTGCATTTTGAGATTCCGACCTTCGGAGGTCGGTATTTTTATTTTTGTAATGTCGAAATTCCGACCTTCGGAGGTCGGTATTTTTATTTTTGTAATGTTGAAATTCCGACCTCCGGAGGTTGGTATTTTTATTTTTGTAATGTTGAAATTCC
>JAJOOR010007447.1:0-38375 GCA_036250505.1 Solanum acaule | reverse complement strand
GGCGCGGGGGGGGGGCCCCGAGGTTTCACAATAGAAATGCAAATAAGAAACAAACAAATTGTATACAAATTTGCATTTTCTTTTGGTATTTTTATTTATACTTTTATAAATTGGATTGTCTTGTACATTGGAAATACACAAGAAAGGTATTCCCAAATATTTGATTCCCTATGAATTAAGACAATAAACTTCAACAGTCTTACTTTTAATAAAAAAGTATGCTATATTTTGTGGTTCACACATATTGTATGAGGTTTTATTTTGTTTCACAAAATAATGAAACTAAATCTTACATTATTTTAAGTTTTCAAAATTTTTGATCCATCAATTGGAAAACATGAAATAAAAAAAATTAAAATACAAACTTGTGTAATTGTTATGTGATAAAAAGTACAATACCCATCATTAGTGTACAACTTTTAGCCTTTATGCTATGTTTTATGTATCTATATTAATGTTGCCAAAAACATTATTTTGGCAACTCAATTTCTTCAATTGTCATTCGATCACAGGACCATGGAAATACATGTTGCTTAGCCAAGTTGATGCAAAGTTGAAAAAAAAATATGCACTAAATATTTTTCAAGATATCTCCTCCAAATCACTGGTATAAAATTTAGGTTAACTCTAATTGGCAAAGTACTCCAAATTCGTAAGGACGTGGGTGTGTTTGGTACGGAAGTAAAAACTTTTCCTAGAAAATGTTTTATTAGAGAATAAGTAAGTTTTTTACTTATTTTTTTTATATTTGGTAAATAAATTTAAGAAACTATTATTCTAAGAGTATTTATATATAATCTAACAAAATACTATGTTGGTGGAATTAGCATAGGAGGATCCAGAATTTAGAATCTTATGGGTGCCAAGTAGACTCATTGACTAAATCAACTTTAGGTTTGGTTCGAATTATTCGTATTTTCGGTCTATGTGACAAATCAATCAATAAAATAGGAATAAACAACAATTACAAATTTTTATATGGTAGCGGGATTCAATCCCTGGACTTTAGGCTCAAACATTAAGCCTTTTACCATAGGCACCCCAGAGTACTTCTATTTTGTTGGTGGCATGTTTATTATTTATATATATGTTGTATATATATTCCTATATATACATAGAATCTTGGTTGGAGCTTGTGGATGATGTGGCACCCCCACCGACCTGAATAAATCTATCCCTGGTGGAATGAGGTGAGAAATGAGGGTTAGGGGGTGGTGAGGTATAGGATAGTCAAGGGGTGGGTTTTGGGGATGTTTGATGAATGATAATAAACTTGTAATTCAGTAATTCACATATTATAAAACCCGTTTTTATACTTTCATTTGGACAGTCAATTTTTTCATTCTGAGGAACTTATTTTCGTATAAATAAATTATATTTCAAAATATTTTAACTAAATAAAACATAATAAAATTCAAAAATAATAATAAAAAAATACCAAAGTTCCCAAATAATCTGTCACTCCCCGAGTTTACACCCTCGACGTGGCCGGCACCCGAAGACCATTGTTGGCCCCCAAGCGAACCCTTCGCCCGGCTACTTAACTCAGCGGAATACTTAACTCAATAGAATAACTCAATGCAATAAAAGATCATAAGATAACTTAAATGATAAAATCTAGCCAACTAAGGCAACTCATGTCACAAAATAGAATATTTATAATTACATAGATGAGAGACTCAATACTGACTGACTGACTGTCTATAAAGCCTCTATAACATTGAGATGGATGTTGGGAAAGACCCCGCAACATCCTAATAAAGCAAAACTAGGAAACAAAATAACAGAGTCCTCCGGAATGCAAGGAGGCTTACCACTGACTCTAGAGTGCTCAACTGGATCAACGGCGTGCTGGATGCTGATCCTGGTTACCTGTGTCTGCATCATAATAAGATGCAGGCCAACTGGCATCAGTACATTGAATGTACGAGTATGCGAGTTGGAAAGGTAAACAACAACTTAAGCTTGAACTTACCTTGGCTCTGTTCAAGTCATGAATAACTGAACTCAATATAAAGCAATAAGAACATACAATATATATAAAGCTTGTAAGACAGTGTAAACAACTTAGTTAGTTAAGGATAAAACCATAACAAACTCAACTTTACTTATATAAAAGTAATATAACTTTAGTGGGAGATTCATTAACCGACAACCACCACTATGAGCCCTAGTGATGATACAACATTTTACCTCACGTTGACCAAGGACAATCCTATACCTTTCCGTGATATAGGACCTTACTGAACTTAGTGGATCCACTAGCTTAACTTACGTGATCATCTAAACAAGAATGACCCTTTAAGTCCCATGTTGGCTACATGGTTCTTATGGAGAGTTGAGTTAATATGAACTCGTGTCCCCAATTTGGTGCTTAATACTACTCCCAAAAATATACTTTAGCTCATAAGTGTTTTAAACACCTCTTTCTTTAGTTTGAGATAATTGCTCAAAGGTTAGCCCACAGGCTCTCTTGGAAAAGATAGCTCCTTTCTTATTCAAATGTGAAAACATTTATAAACATCTTTGGGAATACTTAGTTCCCTAATAACTTTTGAGAAATGAACTCAACTCTATACTCTTTACTTTGCTTGAAACTTGAGCCTTAAAACAAAATTTAAACGTTTAATAAAGACTCTCGAAAAACTTAAAGAAACTTGCTTTGACTTGCTTCTTAACTTCTAAACTTGACTCTTAACTTCAGTTGACTTAGATCCTAACTTTCCTTGAATTGGATTATGGATTCAAGGTTCATGATCTCATGTTTATGGATGATATCATGATGTTTATATGTACCTTAGAGTGTTGAAATCAACTAGAAAACATAGGTACATTACTAAGGAACACTTACGAAAAGGTGGGGAACGAATGGGGAGAACTAGCGTCCCTGGCGCTCTGAGAGGTGCGGGGGCGCCACCCCTCAAACTTCAGAGGGCCGGCTGGCGCGTCGCCCCAAGGGGTGAACTTCAGAACCCCTTTTGGGGAGCGACGCCCCACCGCTTTCCCCAAAAAAAAAACGACTTTCCTCCTTCATTATTCCAACTATAAACCCCCTTAACTTCAAAGGTTCTTGCCCCAAACACTTAGAATCAATAGAACCTTCAACATACAATAGATTTAACTTGAAGATTCACCCGGAAACACGAATCAAATCAACAAGGGACTTCAACAACACAACCACAAGAATTCAACAAAAAACAACACTAAGTGATCTCACATACCTATTAGGGATCACCCCCGACAATATCCACAATGATCTTAACGAACTTTGCTTCTTCTTCTCCTTTCTCCTCTTCTCTCCTTTTCTTTCTATCTTCTCTCCCAACACTAACTCTCACTTTTTAAAGGGAAAACTGATATAAAATCAGCTTAGACCCTTAATATACAACCAAAAGAAAAGGTTAGGGAAAAGACCAAACTACCCTTAAAAATTCGGCTGAACTTCCCTTATTCCAACAACCCAACTTCCAAACGGTATAACTCACTCATACGGACTCGGAATCGAGAAAACTTGGCGGCGTTGGAAAGATCATTCCAAGTGATTTCCAAAAATAACTGGAAATACACCTAAATCATCCTGAGATAGGAGTTATGACCGTTTGAAATTGACCAAAAACTCACTTTTTCCTTACTTAACTAAATTTCCAGATTTGCATTCTTTCCAAAAATGACTATTTCCAATTATAAGCTTCTTCATAGTTATTTCAAATTGCAATATGTTACATAATATTTTTCCCTTCACTCTACTCTACTATATGACAAATGACAACTAAAATTTTTCCAAGACAAGAAACTTTAACTTTGAAAAATACAACCGTTACTTAGAATTGACAATTGATGAGATCTGACTGGTTTACTTTGTTTTCTAGCCAAGTTCATAGATTTTTTCTTTTGGTTAGATTCTCATCATGAAGAGTGGGGGTTTATTTATGTATATCACATTCCCTTACTCTTAATTGATGATAGCCTGATCTGAGGTCAATTTTCGAGAAATAGGTGGCACCCTGAAGCTGATCGAAAAGATCATCAATCCTCGGAAGAGGATACTTATTCTTGATGGTAACCTTGTCCAACTGGCGGTAGTCTATACACATCCTAAGGGAACCATCTTTCTTTCTCACAAACAAGACCGGAGCGCCCCAAGGTGAGACACTTGGTCGAATGAAACCCTTATCTAGGAGATCTTTCAACTGCTCTTTCAACTCTTTCAACTCTGCTGGAGCCATTCTATATGGCGGAATAGAGATAGGACGAGTACCTAGAATGATGTCTATGCCGAAATCTATTTCTCTCTCATGAGGAACTCCGGTGATGAAAAACTTCTGGAAACTCTCTTACTATAGGAACTGACTGAATGGGAGGTTCCTCAACACTTGAGTCATTAACTCGAACTAAGTGATAGATACAACCCTTCGAAACTAACTTTCTCACCTTAAGGTACGAAAGAGAGTAGATCCAGGGGCTACTTTGTCTTTTGTAACTCCTTACATAGTAGTCCAATTCAGTATTAGCCCAGACACTCTTACAGAACCTTTACTAGTCTCTACTCCAGTCGGTGACCCAGTTATAGCTAGATGGGTACACAGAAATTGCCCTGTCACGATCTCTCAGAAAGTCACCTCAGCAGATCTTATAGAGTTAGAAATGGTAGACTTTGATGTAATTCTAGGCATGGATTGGTTACATTCCTATTATGCCTTAGTCGATTGTAGAACTAGGATTGTTCATTTTTAGTTTCCAGACGAACCAATCTTAGAATGGAAGGGTAGTAGCTTAGTACCTATGGGTCGATTCATTTCGTACCTTAAGGCCAGAAGGATGATCTCTAAGGGTTATCTCTATCATCTAGTTTGGGTTAAGGATTCAAGCTCAGAAACCCCAACTCTTTAGTCAGTTCCAGTGGTTAATGAGTTTCCAGAAGTGTTTCCAGATGATCTTCTTGGAGTTTCTCCCAAAAGGGAAATCGACTTTGGAATTGATCTCCTTCCATATACCCAGCCTATCTCTATTCTCCTTACAGAATGGCTCCAGCTGAGCTTAAGGAATTGAAAGAGCAATTGAAAGACTTTCTAGATAAGGGCTTCATCAGACCTAGTATTTCGCCATGGGGTGCACCAATGTTGCTCATGAAGAAGAAAGATGGTTCTTTCAGAATGTGCATTGACTATAGGCAGTTGAAAAAAGTCACAATCAATAATAAGTATCCCATCCCCAGGATTAATGACTTATTCGACCAACTTCATGGTGCTAGTCATTTCTCAAAGACAGACCTCAGATCAGGCTATCATCACCTTAGAGTCAGAGATAGTGACATTCTGAAGACAGCCTTCAGAACTCGATATGGTCATTACGAATTTGTAGTTATGTCATTTGAACTAACCAATGCTCCTACAACTTTCATGGATTTGGTGAACAGAGTGTTCAAGTAGTACTTAGACTTGTTCGTTATCGTCTTTATTGATGATATCCTCATTTACTCTAGGAATGAGGAAGAACATGCGAGTCATTTGAGAGTTGTTCTGCAAACTCTCAAAGATCGCCAGTTATTTGCAAAATTTAACAAGTGCAAGTTTTGGTTACAATCACTTGCTTTCCTTGGGCATATTGTGTCTAGTGAAGGAATTCAAGTAGATTCCCAGAAGATAGAAGCAGTGAAACAATGGCATAGACCTACCTCTAGTACAGATATCAGAAGTTTCTTAGGTCTAGCGGGCTATTACAAACGGTTCGTGGAAGGATTTTCATCCATAGCCTCACCATTGACTCAAAAAAAGGTTATGTTCCAGTGGTCAAATGATTATAAGAAAAGCTTTGCAGAACTGAAAACTAGGTTGACTACAGCTCCTGTCTTGACTCTACCAGAGGGTTCAGATGGTTATGTGATCTATTGTGATGCATCCAGGGTTAGCCTAGGTTGTGTGTTGATGCATCGAGGTAAGGTTATAGCTTATGCTTCTAGACAGCTTAAGGTACATCAGAAGAATTATCCGACTCATGACCTCGAGTTTACAGGAGTGGTGTTTGCACTAAAGATTTGGAGACACTACTTGTATGGTGTTCATGTAGATATGTTCACAGACCACAAGAGCCTTCAATATGTATTCACATAGAAATAGTTGAATCTTCGCCAGAGAAGGTGGCTTGAGTTCCTCAAAGATTATGATATGAGCGTGCACTACCATCCGGGTAAGGCGAATGTAGTAGCAGATGCTCTTAGCAGATTATTCATGGGTAGTGTAGCACATGTTGAGGAAGAAAGAAGAGAGCTAGCAAAGTATGTTCATAAACTTGCTTGCCGAGGAGTTTGTCTTATGAGCATATCAGATGGTGGTGTAGCAGTTCAAAATGGGGCATAATCTTCTTTGGTAGTAGAGACTAAGGAAAAGCAAGACAGTGATCCAATCTTGCTTGAGCTTAAGGGTGCAGTCCACAATCAGAGGGTGGAGGTTTTCTCCCAAGGGGGAGGTGGTGTGCTTCCTTACCAGGGTCGATTATGTGTTCCTAATGTGGGCGAGTTGAGACAACATATTCTTGCAGAGGCCCATAACTACAGCTATTAAATCCATCCAGGCGCCACTAAGATGTACCGCGATCTGCGGGAAGTCTATTGCTGGAATGGTATGAAAAGAGATTTAGCAGACTTTGTGGCTAAGTTCCCTAATTGCCAGTAAGTCAAGGTAGAACATCAGAAACCAGGAGGTATGACACAAGAGATTGACATTCCTACTTGGAAGTGGGAAGTGATCAACATGGACTTCATCACAGGTTTACCTCGTACTCGTAGACAGCGTGACTCCATTTGGGTGATTTTTGATAGGGTTACTAAGTCTTCTCACTTTTTGGCGGTCAGGACTACAGATTCGGCGGAGGACTACACCAAGCTTTACATTAATGAGATTGTGAGGTTTCATGGGGTTCCTTTGTCTATCATCTCAGATAGAGGTCCTCAGTTTACCTCTCATTTCTAGAAGTCATTTCAGAAGGGTCTTGCTACTAATGTTAACCTTAGCACAGCATTTCATCCACAGACGGATAGGCAGACCGTACTATTCAGACCTTAGAGGACATGTTGAGAGCTTGTGTGATCGACTTCAAGGGTAGTTGGGATGATCACCTTCCTCTTATTGAGTTCGCCTACAACAATAGTTACCATTCCAGCATTCAGATGTCCCCTTATGAGGTATTGTATGGGCATAGAAATAGATCTCCAATTGGTTGGTTTGAAGTAGGTGAAGCAGCCTTGATAGGACTAGAATTAGTCCTTAATGCTATGGAGAAAGTGCAACTCATTAGAGATAGACTTAAGACTGCCCAGAGTCACCAGAAGTCTTATGCAGATGTAAGAAGAAGGGAACTAGAGTTCCAAGTTGATGATTGGGTTTTCCTGAAAGTGTCACCTATGAAGGGGGTGATGAGATTCGGCAAGAAAGGGAAGCTAATTCCCAAATATGTAGGCCCTTACCGGATCTTGAAAAGGATTGGTAAAGGGGCTTATGAGTTAGAGTTACCAGCAGACTTAGAAGTAGTGCATCCAGTTTTTCACATTTCACTTTTGAAGAAGTGTGTCGGTGATCCAGAATCTGTAGTGCCATTAGAGACTGTGGCTTTAAAAGATAGCCTTTCTTATGAGGATGTACCAGTTGAGATTCTTGATTATCAAGTTAGAAGGTTGAGAAATAAAGAAGTCGATTCACTCAAGGTTTGGTGGAGGAGTCAGTCCGTAGAGGGACCTACTTGGGAAGCAGAAGAGGCAATGAAAGCCAAGTATCCTCACCTCTTTCCTTCCGATTCCATTCCAGCTTGAGGTAATAGTTCCTCTTTAGTTTTTCAGTCATTCATGCGTAAATTTAGTCTTAGAATCATGTTCCTTCAGTTTGTACTTGCATTTTTAGCGTATTTGCATGTTCTTGGAACTCAGTTCAGTCAAATATTCAGTTCTCAGTGTTTAGTGGTAGGGGTTGCAGCCCTTTCCCTCTATTTTAGCTAGTTTAGTATTCATTCGAGGACGAATTGTCCCATGGGGGAGATAATGTAACACCCCGTATCAGAACTAAACCAATTGCAGATTTCAAAAACTACAGGTGCCACCTACGGGCATCACCTACGGACCGTAGGGTGACCTACGGTCCATCGTGGTGGTCCGTGGTTCACACCTGTAGCCTCCCCCATAACTATGCCTGAAAATTTGCTAAGGGTCAAGCCACGCCAGGACCTACGGACCGTAGGTCAGACCACGGTCTGTAGTCCAGGGCCGTTGATCAGACCCTCAAAAGCCCTACTTCAGTACTGATCGATGGATGACTAGCACGGACCGTCAGTCGAGCGATGGTACGTGAGTCCCGTCTGTCTGTTACTCCGACAACAGTTAAGTCGGGGGTATTTTGGTCTTTTTCTATTTCATTTAACCCCTAAGCTACGTCGTTTAGACCCTAAAATATGAGGCTTTTGTCAGTTTAAGCCTAGAAACATAACTAGAACTTACCTAAGTCAAAACATTTATCAAAACTTAGAAAAATTTGAGCGTAAGAGGAGAAGAGAAGTCAAGAACCCTAGTTCAAGAACGTAGAAAGGTTTCATCATTTCCAGCCCCAAAATCTAAAGATTTCACCGTAGAATTCGTCACTAAGTATGTGGGATTTCACTAGTGGGTTCCTTTCACCTATTAGGTCCCTAGTTTTAAGTAATTTTCTTGATTCCCTTATTATGACTAGACCTAAGGTTTCTTGAATGTTAGAATTGTTGGGTTCTTAGCTGCTAGAATGATCCAAATCATATTAGTATGTTAATATTCAGTTTATTGCATGAATTCCAGAACCCTAGCCATGTATTTCTTTATTTATTGAATTACACATGCTAGGTCAGATATTTCAGTTATTTAGTTATACATGCCTCAGTTATTAATGCATCAATATCAGTTTAATTGTTGCATTCTCAGTTTGCATGTTCAGTTTGAGCTAGCCAGTAACTTACATAAATTTAGTTATAATGTGTTAATTACTTAATCCATTGGGAGTAGCATAATACCGAGTTAGACTAGGGTTCAGCGTACCCAAATAGTTCCAGAACTACTAGCCACGTAGGTTATAAGTCCCCTCTGTGGGCATCATTTCAGTGATCACGCCAGCATGCCTCAATACCTCTGGCAGGGTATATTGGGTCTTCTCGATGGGGTGTATACATCGGACTCCACATTTAGCTCATGTGGTTTTATTATAGGTTATTAGTAGCTCCCACAATTCAGTCTGATCCTATTGCATTGACCATTTATCAATATATCCAGTATTCAGTTTCAGCATGTTATAAATTGGTCACTGCATTCAGTTATCTCAGCATTCAGTATCTATATCATGTTCAAATTATGTCATTGCTTATTTTCTTTGTACAGTTATATGTTATTTCAGTTGTATTATATCATGCATGCTCAGTACCTTTCAAGTACTGATGCATACTCTACTGCTACATCTTCTCATGATGTAGGTTCAGGTTCCCATTATCTAGATCACGCTTAGATCGGTTTGTGATCTCCAGTTCAGCAGAATCAGTGGTGAGTCCTCATTCTCCGAGGACAATAGTTATGAGTTTCTTTTTAGTATTTTTAGTTCTGTAGTTTCAGTTTTGCTAGACTTAGCTAGGGCCTATCCCAACATTTCTAGTCAGTTAATGGCTATTTTCAGACATAGTTAGATTCAGCTTAGTATTGAGTTAATATCTTCTTTGTATTAAACTCATCAGTTTTCATATATCTCTGTTATAGTATATGGGTATTCCCCATCTTTTCATTTTATGATTATAGCTTCCGCACAATTTCTATTATTCAGTTTATCATTAGTATGCTCATGATCATGCCAGTAGGGTTAGCTTGGGATCACTTGTGGTCCTAGGTCCTGTGTCCGCGTCTCAGGGGTAGTTCGGGGCGTGACATCGTTGGTATAATCTAAACCAAGTAGATGAAAAAGTATCAACTGTCTTAATTATCAATATATTTTGACAATAATGACAATAGTCAATTATCCAAATTTTACAACGGTAACAAAGTACAAATTGCTACTTTTCAACGGTAACATTTGTTTTTTAGTATATAAAAAAAGGATTCATGAACTCTTCCACCTTATTCTATTTTAAAATACTTAAACATCTTTTTTAATTATGTCTCAAGCATTTCAAACATTCAATGCAAAAAAATCTTGTGTTTATCATTGTGGTAATTCAAATATGTTGAGGACGTCACACATCGATACAAACCCAGATTGACAATTCTTTAACTGTACAACTGGGTCATGATCTCTTTTTAAGTGGCTTGAAAATGATTCATCAACGAACAACCCATCAAAATTGAGTCCAGGACTCAAGATATCAAATTTTAAAGGCGTTAACAAATTGCAAATATTAGAAAGGCTTCAAAACTCCGAAGAAAATAGAGATTTAATATTGACTTTATTTAAAGAAGACGAAGAGCAGAGGGATCACGTTAAAGGATTGCTAAAAGACACCGAAATAGATAGGGATCAACTAAAATAAGGGTTGATATTGGCTGCAAAAAAAGAGAAAGGCCTAAAAATAATATTGTTGTTATAAACTGAAGATAATAAATTGAAATTAAGAAGTATAGAGATAGAGAGAGACACAGTTATAGTAGTAGTAACTTTCTTTTATTCTTCAATGTTTTTAGTTCTTGTTGTTCTTTCATATTACAAGAGGGGATATATATATATATATAGGTTATAAAACTTGGGCACAAAGTAACTTGGCCACAAAGTTACTTTATTTGGCCACAAAGTTTACTTGGACACAGTATTTTGCTTGGACACAACGTATATTGTGTGGACTTCAATTTTACAACACTCCCCCTTGGATGTCCATGTAAAAAAAATTAGTTAAAGAAAAAGAATAGTAATACGCTTTATTTGTTGCCTCAATAAAAACAATTACTAGGAAAACCCAATGGGATAATGCTTGATTAAGGAAAAAAGAGTGCAACGCGTATTTACTCCCCCTGATGAAAACATTACTTAAAGGTTGAAGTTGGCAATATCTTGATGAATACAAACAACTGAACATTTGTTTCATCCTTATTTTGAAGATCACGAACAAGAATAAGTACTTCGATGAAATATATTTTGTTCAGTCTCCTTTGATGTGTCCTCCTCTTAGTTGAGCACATGCGGCACTGTCTTCATATAATGTTGTTGAAATATCTCATTTCAAAGGAATGTCACATATTTTCTGGATATGTTTATTATTCTCAACCAAATATATTTTTGAAAATTACACGATTTGTGATCTTGTCGGAGTAGACAAATTGCTCGATTGAATTATTAATAGCAACAACCAAGCACTGACAAACATTTTCACTTGTATACCAATTAATTGACTGTCTTGTTGAATGACAGTATTCCTATATTAAAACAAATAACTTTCTTGAAATCAAACTTCATAATTTCCTACAATTTCATAAATAATAAATTTTGATACAGTTAGTTAGAATAAATATATTTATGTCAATATTTGATTCATTCTAATATTTCCACCAATAAAGTGATGTTATATTTTGTATGCACATTAATAAAATTATTATACAATGAATAATAATAGTAGGATACATAAGTGTACCAATTGCACTATGACATGGTACTTTCTAACCATTTTAATGAGATCAATATTGATCTTTATAAATGCGATCTTACAACCATTGGGGTACTATTCAATGGTGTAACACCCCTTATGCTAGAATAGACCAATATGCAGATTTCAGAGTTGCAGGTGCAACCCATAGTTTCCACTCACGAACCTTAGGGTGACCCACTGCCCGTGTTGTTCATCCGTGGATGGCTACCGGTGACCCTTCCTCAGGAACCCTAGAAAATTCATCTAAGTGTCGACCCACGGACCGTAGGTCAGGCCACGGTCGGTGGTCCAGGATTGTAGGTCAGAACTCATTTTTCAACCCCAGACGTCGACCGACGGTTGATGAGAATGGACCGTCGTTCCATTCACGGTCCGTCGGTCCTGTCCATCGGCGACCCCTTACAACAGTTAAGTTAGGGGTCTTTTGGTCTTTTCCTTATGCGTTGGACCCCTAAACTACATAGTTTTGGTCAGTTTTAGCCTAGTAACCTAACTAGAATCTACCCTAAGCAAATCATTCACAAAAAACATAGAGAAATTAGAACGCAGAAGGAGAAAGAGTCGACCAAGCCCAAGTCCAAGAACACAATGAGTCTTCATCAGTTTCAGCCCCGAAATCAAAATATTTCTCTGTGGAATTCTTTACCAAGTATGTGAGATTTCATTAGTGGGTTTCTTTCGCCCATTAGGTCCCTAGAATTCAGTCAGATTCTTGATTCCCTTAATATTATCTAGACCTAGGGTTTCTAGAATTTCAGCATATCAATATAAATTAGTTACTTTAATGTTCTTAATCAAATTGTCGTGATTTTAGTATGGATTGGTATAAATTCCTTCATAAATTCAGAACCCTAGCTATGTAGTTCTTTTAGTTCATGAATTGCACATGTTAGGTCGGTTTATTCAGTTATATATTCTCCAGTTATGAATGTTTCATTATCAGTACATTAATGTTGCATTTTCAGTTATCATGTCAGTATTTTGAGCAATCCAACATTACAACATTTCAGTTATAAATTGCTAAATTACCTAGTCAATTGGGAGAAGCTTAATATCGAGTGGACTAGGGTCAGTCACCCTCAAATCCGAAAACTACGTGCCCCCATAGATTGTAAGTCCCCTCTGTGGGCATAATTTTAGTGATCATGCCAATATGTCTCTATACCTCTGGCAGGGTATATTGGATCCTATCGATAGGGAGTATACAACAGACTCCACATTTAGCTCATGTGGTTTTATGTCGGTTATTAGTAGCTCCCATAGTTCAGTCAGATTCTATTGCATTGACCACATTATCAGTACAATTTTGTATTCAGTTTCAGCATGTCATAAAATTGGTCAATGCATTCAGTTTATTCATGTGCAATATTTTCAGTATCCTTATCATGTTCAGATTATATCATTGCTTCATTGCTTGTTCAGTTATGTTATTGTTCAGCTTTATTCTATCATGCATGCTCAGTAGTTTTTGAATACCGACGCATACTCTGTGCTACATCTTCTCGTGATGTAGGTTCAGGTCCTCAACAGTCAGATCATGCATAGATCGGTTCCAGATCTTTAATTCATCAGCATTAGTGGTGAGTCCTCATTCTTCGAGTACAGGTGACATGTTATCTTTCCATTTAAGTCTTTAGTTTTCAGTTTTTGCTAGATTTAGCTGGGTAATATACCAGCACTTTGTAACATCTCGCAATTAGAAATAGCTAGGAAGAAGCTAGGAACTGGAAATAGACATTTTTTAAAATAATGAAAATCTGGAAAATTTGTATAGGTTAGGAAAAGCGAGTTTTTGGTCAACTTCAAACAGCCATAACTTCTAGCTCAGGATGAGTTAGGAGCACTTCCAGATATAGTAGGAAATTTCTTGGAATGATCTTTCCAATGCTGTCGAGTTTGCGCGATTCCGAGTTCGTATGAGTGAGTTATGCCATTTGGAAGTTGGGCTATTGGAATAAGGAAATGTCCAATTCGGAATTTAGAAGGGTATTTTGGACTTTTCCTTATCCAATTAATTAAATTCGTTTTAGTGAATTAATTAAGGGTCTAAACTGAACTTTTTCAATTTACGCTTTTGGAAAATAGTTAGGGTTTTATAGAAGAGAAAAGAAGAGGAGAAAAGAGAAGGGAAAAGCAAGGAAATAGTCAAGTTCTTCAATCTTAGAGCGTGGTTTCTGTCAGGGGTGATCCCTACAAGGTATGTGAGATCTCATTGCATTGGGAGAGTTCACCCACGCGCCAAGTATGTTTAATTCAGTGTGTTTTCATCCTAAAAAGATTGAGAAATTGATGTTCTTGAATTCATTTGGTTCTTGAATATGAGTTGGGATTTAGGAGTTTCTTGATGATTAAGTGTTGTTTCTGTGAGTTGTTTGGGTTAGATTTTGTGTATATGATTTGGGTACATGAATCTAAAGTGAATTTGCGAAAAAGAATCGGATTAAAATGATTTAGGGTCAGAAAACGCGATCAAAAGTTCATCTGAATTTTACTTGAAGGTAGGCTGACGCGACGCGACCCTTTAGTGCCAGGAAAGCTGGGGTGGCGCGCCAGCAGTGCACCAGATTTGAGCCCCAGTAAGTTGGGGCTGGCGCAGCGCGCCCGGTATGCGCCCAAATCGTCATTTTTCACCAGTTTTCGTCGTTTAGCCTATTTAAGTCCTTCTAAAGTGTACTAACACTTTCCATTGATTCTAACTACTCTAAATGACTTCTAAACATCTAGAAATCATCCAGAAACATGAATCCATAAATTCAAATTCAAAGAAAGTCAAGAGCCAAGTCTAGGATGTTTTTAGAGTCTTTTCAGGAAGTCTTTTGCAAATGCTTTTAACTTTGTTTGAAGACTTAAAGTTCAAGTTGAGTAAAGAGTAAATATTAAAGCTTGAAGTTCATTTCTTCAAAAGTGTATGGGGACTAAGTATTCCCAAAGAGATTTAAAATGTTTTCACATTTAAACAAGAAAGGAAAACCTTGATTTCCAAAGAGCCTTTGAGCTAGTTTTCAGAAAAGAGTAAATGCTTTCATAATTAAGCAAGAGGGGAAACTTTAATTTCCAAAATAGACTTTGAGCTAAGTTTTGAGCAATTATCTCAAATCACAAAAAGAAGTATGTTTTAAACATAAAGAGCTAGTATTATATTTAGGGAGTAGTATTGAGCACCGATATGGGGACGAGCTTGAGTTCAGATAACTCACATCTCCATAAATCTTGTAGCCATCATGGGTAGAAAAGGGTCATACTTTTTAGATGAATCTTTTTCACAATAGACTAGTGGATCCACTTAGTGATTTAACTTCCTATACCCCCGGTAAGGTAAAGGAAAGTCCTTGGCAGCGTGAGGTAAACGATGTATCACCACTTAGGCTCATAGTGGTGGTTGTCGGTTAGAGAAACTCCACAATAGTAATTTCATGGTTCCCCAAGGGGTTCTTCTTATTATGGATGGAGGTATGGGACTTCATTCATGCATTGCACAAGTAGACTTTCAGAGAGATCATGATATGTCTTTTATGATTTTATGATTATGAGTTGACAGCATGGTTTAAACAGTTTTCTTTTTCTTTATATTGCACTTTATTTAAACTGCTTTATAATGAAATGAGTTCAGTGAAGTATTCATGAGTTGAGAAGAGCCAAGGTAAGTGTTTCTTTCAGATCCTTTTCAAGCCTATGTTGTTTAGCATTCCAACTCACATACTCGTAAATTCAATGTACTGATGTCAGTTTGCCTGTATCGTCTTATGATGCAAATGTAGGTAACTAGGATCGGTATTTCGACGCATCGTTGATCCAGTGAGAAGTTCAAAGTCTGTTGGTGAGCCTCCTTGCATTCTGGAGGATCCAGTTCTTTGTTTTCTAGTTTAGGTCATTAGGATGTTGTGGGGTTTGTCCACAAATCTATCTCAGTTGTTATTAGAGGCTTCATAGACAGTTAGATGTTAGTTCTTTAGTCTTTTCATTGTCATTATTCCATGTTGAGACTTGAGTTTACCTTAATGGCCAGTTGAATGTTCCTTTATAACATTCCAGTTTATTATATGAACTTATCTTTGTTGAGTTTAAGTCTTCCACTGAGTTAAGTAAGCCAGGCCAAGGGTTCGCTTGGGGCCAGCAATGGTCTTCTAGTGCCAGTCCCGCCCAGGGTGTAGCCTCGGGGTGTGACAAACTTTGTATCAGAGCCCAGATTCAAGAGTCCTAGGGAGTCTATGAAGTCGTGTCTGTAGAGTCCTAGTTATCTGTGTGAAGTGTGTCACATCTCTAATTAGGAGGCTGCAACATTTAGGAACTATCTCACTTCTTTCACACTCATCTCGTGTGTTAGAGTTTGATCTCTAAAGAGTTTCCCTCTAATTCGTGCTTGTGCGTGATTTCATATAATCACGCCTCCACGAAGAGCAGTTAGGGATTGTCCATCTAGGAGGAATGTTGAGGAACAAAAGTTACCCAATGCACCTGAAGTGCAACCGCAAGGAGAAGTTACAAATGCTGCGTTCAGAGAGGCAATTAGGATTCTGAGTCAAGTTGTGACTAACCATGTTAGTCAGCAAAAAGGAGCTCGATAAGAAGGGGCTAACGCTTCGAGGATTCGTGAGTTCTTGAGGATAAATCCGCCAAGTTTCACTGGTTCGAGCACTACTGAGGATCCAGAGAATTTCACTGAAGAACTAAAAAAGGTATTCGAGGTGATGCATGTTTCTAACACTGAAAGAGTTGAGTTAGCTGCATATCAGTTGAAGAGTGTTGCTAGGACTTGGTTTGACCAATGGAAGGAGGGTAGAGCTGAGGATGCACCATTTACGAGTTGGGCCTGTTTTGAGGAAGATTTCTTGGGGCGTTTCTTTCCCCGAGAACTGAAAGAGGCCAAGGTACGTGAGTTCATTACACTTAAGGACGATTCTCTAAGTGTTCATGAATATTAGTTGAAGTTCACCGAACTATCCTGTTATGCTCCGGAGATGGTTAAGGACATGAGGAGTAAAATGAGCTTGTTTGTTGTTGGGTTGGGCCGTCTATCAAGCAAAGAGGGATGGGCATCAATGCTTAATGGGGACATGGACATTTCGAGGTTGATGGTCTATGTGAAACAGGTTGAGGAAGAGAAACTGAGAGATAGAGAGGAGTTTAAGAACAAGAGGGCTAAGACAGGGAATGAGTCCGGGCGGCAGAAGAGTGATGCCAACCGGTCATCTTTCCTACAGAAATAGAAGGGACCTACTCCATCATCTGCTAGTGCACCTGCACCCAGAAATAAAGGTGCGTATACTGGACAGAATTTGCAGAACTTCAGAGCTGGACCTGCACAGTCTCAGGATAGTGTGGCACAAGGAGGTAACTAGGATCCTGCATGTGCTAGGTATGGTAGAACCCACCCAGGAAAGTGTCTTCAGGGACAGGCAAGTTGCTTCAAGTGTGGACAAGAGGGTCAATTCATGAAAGAGTGCCCAAAGAACATGCAAGGAAATGGTACGGGTGGAGGAACAAACTATTTATATGCTATCAGCAGTCGCCATGAGCAAGAGGATTCGCCAGATGTTGTCACTGGTATGATTCAAGTCTTTGACCTTACTGTTTATGCCTTGCTAGATCCAGGAGTGAGTTTATCTTTTGAAACTCCATATGTTGCTATGAACTTTGATGTTATTCCTGAGCAACTTAGTGAACCATTCAGTGTTTCTACCCTGTTGGTGAGTTTATTCTAGCAAAGAGAGAGTCTATTATGATTGTCCTATTTCTGTCAATAATAAGAGTACCATGGTTAATTTAATTGAGTTAGATGTGGTAGGCTTTGATGTCTTTCTTGGTATGGACTGGCTTCACGCCTGTTATGCCTCAGTTGAATGTACAATTCGAGTAGTCAAGTTTTGTTTCCGAGTGAGCCAGTCATAGAGTTGAATAGTAGTTCAGCAGTGCTTAATGGTCGTTTCATTCTGTACCTTAAGGCAAGAAAGTTAGTTTCTAAGGGGTGTGTCTATCACTTAGTCCGAGTTAATGACTCAAGTGTTGAGATACCTCTTATTCAGTCAATTTCAGTCTCAGTAGTAAAAGAGTTCCTAGAAGTCTTCCCAAATGATCTTCTCGAAGTCCCTCCTTAGAGAGAAATTGACTTTGACATAGACATCATTCCAGATACTCATCCTATCTCTATTTCCGCCATATAGAATGGCACCAATAGAATTGTAAAAGTTTAAAGAGTTGAAAGAGAAGTTGAGAGTCCATGAGAAGAATTACCCAGCCTGTGATCTAGAGTTGGCTGCGGTAGTTTTACTTTGAAAAGATGGCGCCATTATCTATATGGTGTGCATATGGAAGTGTTCACCGATCACCAGAGTTTTCAGTATGTGTTTAGTCAGAAATATATTAATCTCAGACACAGAGAGTAGTTAGGGTACTAAAAGATTATGATATGAGTATTCTTTATCACCCAGGTAAGACTAGTGTTGTTGCTGATGCCTTGAATAGATTGTTATGGGTAGTACCGCCCATTTTAAGGAAGGTAAGAAAGAGTTAGCACAAGAGGTGCATAGACTGGCACAATTAGGAGTTCGATTAATAGATTCCATAGAAGGAAGAATAGTGGTGATGAATGAGGCTGAATCTTCATTAGTGTCAGAAGTGAAAGAAAAGCAAGACCAAGATCCCATTTTGCTTGAATTGAAGGCAAATGTTCATAAGCAAAAAGTATTAGCTTTTGAACAAGGGGGAGATGGTGTGTTGAGACATCAAGGTAGGTTGTGTGTACCAATAGTGGATGGAACCCAAAAGAGGATCATGAATGAAGCTCATAGCTCCAGATATTCCATTCGTCCGGGTTCCACCAAGATGTACCGTGAATTGAGAGAAGTCTATTGGTGGAATAGTTTGAAGAAGAGATATCCACATATCTTCGAACCCAGAGAAATTCCAGATCAAGGTACTTATCCTTTCTTAGTATTTATTTACAAGTTGGCATGTTGTTTTGCATTTGCTTGTGGGTGCTTGAACTGAATGTGGCATGTTACACCCTTAGCCTTGTAAGATTAATCTCATCCAAGGACGAATGTTCCCAAGGGGGATATATTGTAACATCTTGCAATTTAAAATAGCTAGGAAGAAGCTAGGAACTGGAAATAGTCATTTTTGAAAATAATGAAACTCTGGAAAATTTGTTTGAGTTAGGAAAAATGAGTTTTTAGTCAACTTCAAATGGCCATAACTTCTAGCTCACGATGATTTAGGAGAACTTCCAGATATGGTAGGAAATTTCTTGGAATGATCTTTCCAACGCCGCCGATTTTGCGCGATTCCGAGTTCGTATGAGTGAGTTATTCCCTTTAGAAGTTGGGTTGTTGGAATAAGGAAATGTCCAATCCGGATTTTGGAAGGGTATTTTGGTCTTTTCCTTATCCAATTAATTAAATTCATTTGAGTGAATTAATTAAAGGTCTAAACTGAACTTGTTCAGTTTACGCTTTTGGAAAAGAATTAGGGTTTTATAGAAGAGAAAAGCAGAGGAGAAAAGAGAAGGGAAAAGCAAGGAAATCGTCAGGTTCTTCAAGCTTAGATCGTGCTTTTCGTCGGGGGTGATCCCTACAAGGTATGTGAGATCTCATAGCGTTGGTTTAGTTCACCCACGCGCCAAGCATGTTTAATTTAGCATGTTTTCGTCCTAAAAAGATTGAGAAATTGATGTTCTTGATAGTTGTTCTTGAATTGATTTGGTTCGTGAATATGAGTTGGGATTTAGGAGTTTCTTGATAATTAAGTGTTGTTTCCCTGAGATTATTGGGTTAGATTTTATGTATATGATTTGGGTACATGAATCTAAAGTGAATTTGGGAAAAATAATCGGATTAAAACGATTTAGGGTCAGAAAACGTGATCAAAAGTTCGTATGAATTTTGCCTGAAGGGTGGCTGGCGCGACGTTCCCCCATAGCGCCAGGAAGCCTGGGACAGCGCGCCATATTTGAGCCCCAGTAAGTTGGGGAAGGCGCGGCGCGCCCGGGATGCACCCAAATCGTCGTTTTCACCACTTTTTGTCGTTTAGCCTATTTAAGTCCTTCTAAAGTGTACTAACACTTTCCATTGATTCTAACTACTCTAAATGACTTCTAAACATCTAGAAATCATCCAGAAACATGAATCATAACCTTGAATCCATAAATTCAAATTCAAGAAAACTCAAGAGCCAAGTCTAGGAAGTTTTAGAGTCTTTTCAAGAAGTCTTTCGAAACTGCTTTTAACTTTGTTTTAAGACTTAAAGTTCAAGTTGAGTAAAGAGTACAGATTAAAGATTAAATCTTGAAGTTCATTTCTTCAAAACTATATGGGGACTAAGTATTCCCAAAGAGATTTAAAATGTTTTCACATTTAAACAAGAAAGGAAAACCTTGATTTCCAAAGAGGCTTTGAGCTAGTTTTCAGAAAAGAGTAAATGCTTTCATAATTAAGCAAGAGGGGAATCTTTGATTTCCAAGATAGATTTTGAGCTAAGTTTTGAGCAATTATCTCAAATCACAGAAAGAAGTATGTTTTAAACATAAAGAGCTAGTATCATATTTTGGGAGTAGTATTGAGCACCGATATGGGGATGAGCTTGAGTTCAGATAACTCATGTCTCCATAAACCATGTAGTCATCATGGGTAGAAAGGGGTCATACTTTTTAGATGAATCCTTTTCACAAAAGACTAGTGGATCCACTTAGTGAGTTAGCTTCCTATACCCCCAAGAAGGTACAGGATGGCCCTTGGCAACGTGAGGTAAAACACTGTATCACCACTTAGGCTCATAGTGGTGGTTGTCGGTTAGAGAAAGTCCCACAATAGTAATTGCATGGTTCCTCAAGGGGTTCTGCTTAGTATGGATGGGGGTATGGGACTTCATTCATGCATTGCACAAGTAGACTTTCAGAGGGTTCATGATATGTCTTTTATGATTTTATGATTATGAGATGACAACATGTTTTAAACAGTTTTCTTTTTCTTTATATTGCATTTGTTTTAAACTGCTTTATAATGAAATTAGTTCAGTTAAGTATTCATAAGCTGAGAAGAGCCAAGGTATGTGTTTCTTTCAGATCCTTATCAAGCCTATGTTGTTTAGCATTCCAACTTGCATACTCGTACATTCAATGTATTGATGCTAGTTTGCCTGCATCGTCTTATGATGCAGACACAGGTAACTAGGATCATTATTTCGGCGTATTGTTGATCCAGTGAGCAGTACAGAGTCTGTTGGTGAGCCTCCTTGCATTCTGGAGGATCCATTTCATTTTTTTCTAGTTTAGTTCATTAGGATGTTGTGGAGTTTGTCCCAACATCCATCTCAGTTGTTATTAGAGGCTTCATAGACAGTCAGATGTTAGTTCTTTAGTCTTTTCATTGTCATTATTCCATGTTGACACTTGAGTTTGCCTTAATGGCCAGTTGAATGTTCCTTTATAACATTCCAGTTTATTATATGAACTTATCTTTGTTGAGTTTAAGTCTTCCACTGAGTTAAGTAAGCCAGGCCAAGGTTTTGCTTGGGGCCAACAATAGTCTTCGAGTGCCAGTCCCGCCCAGGGTGTAGGCTCGGGGCGGGACAAACTTCTAGTCAGTTTAAAGGCTTATTACAGACATAGTTACATTCATCTATAGTGTTAGAGTTTGACTTTTCATTTGTATTCAAACTCTCAGTTTTTATTTATTCCGATAGTATATGGTATGTCTCTATCATTTCAGATTATTCATATGATTTAGCTTTTGCAAAGTATTTATTGATTCAGTTTTCTTTAGTATGCTTATGATATGCCAGCAGGGTTAGCTTGGGGTCACTCGTGATCCTAGGTCTCATGTCTGCGTCCGGGGGTAGCCTCATGGCGTGACAAACTTGGTATTAGAGTATTAGGTTTAAGAGTCCTAGGATGTCTGAAAAGCCATACTAAGTAGAGTCCTTTTCATGGGTGTAAAGTGCACCACATCACAAGGTGTTTTAGGAAGAACTTCATTTCCTTATTGCTCTTATCGTGCGTGATGTATGGTCCAACTTCTCATTATAATCCTTCATTGTCTGTTTCAGATCATGCCTCCTCATAGAGGTTATAGAAGGAATATGAATGCCAGGGATGCAAATGCATGTCCTCCAGTCCCAGATCAGGAAGTTTTGAATACTGAATTTTGGAACGCTATCCATTTATTAGCTAAGACTGTGACCAACCAGAACAATCAACAGGTTTCAGTTCTGGAAAATGTTAATGTTGTGTCAGTTGCAACTAGTGTGCGGGATTTTGTTAGGATGAATCCGCCTGAGTTCTTAGGATCGCAGATTGGTGAGGATCCCCAAAACTTCATTGATGAGGTCAAGAAGATCTTTGAAGTGATGCAGGTAATTGGGAATGATCGGGTTGAGTTAACATCTTACCAGCTTAATGATGTCGCTCATATCTAGTATACTCAGTGGAAAGAGAATAGGGGTACAGATGCAACTCCTATCACTTGGGAATTCTTTAGTGAGACAGGGTTCTATGATAGTCCAAGAGTATGGACTCAAGTTCACCCAACTCTCCAGGTATGCTCCTCATATGGTGGCTGATTCCAGGGCTCAAATGAACAAGTTCATGTATGGGGTATCCGATCTAGGTAAAACAGAGTGCAGGAATGCTATGTTGCTAGAAAATATGAACATCTCTAGGCTCATGACTCATGCTCAGCAGGTTGAGGGATACAAGCATAGGAAACATGTTATGGAGAATAAGAAGGCTAGAAAAAACACCTATGAATACTCTCAACATAAATTGGGTGGTGGAAATCACTCGCAGTTCCACCAAAAGTCTTCAGCTCCAGTACCTTCATCAGTTAGTAGTCCATCCTTCAAGTTCCAAAATGATCAGAAAGGTGGGGAATCAGTCTCTAAGTTTCAGGGGAGTGTTTCAGGCAACAGAACCTACCCAACTTGTCCAAAGTATGGTAAGAACCATCCGGGAGAGTGTCTTGCACGAAAGGAATGATGTTTTGGGTGTGGTAAGTCTTGGCACAGGTTGAAAGATTGTCCTTCTAAAGAAGGTCAAGAAGATAACAATGGTAGAACTCAGTCCACAACTTCAGTAGAACCAGCAGGTTGTCCGACTTAGCCGGGTATCTCATCTAGTACAGGTGGTGGTCAGCGCCAAAATAGGTTGTATTCTCTCCAGGCTCCTCGGGATCAGGAAGATTCTCTTGATGTAGTAACTGATACGTTACAATTTTTAACTTAGATGTTTATGTATTGTTAGACCGAGGGGCCACTCTTTCCTTTGTAACTCCTTATATAGCAGTCAACTTCAGTGTTAGTCCAGAAACTCTCTCAGAATCCTTCTCAATCTCTACTCCAGTAGGTATTCAGAAATTTCCTTGTCATACTCTCTTAGAAAGTCACCTCAGCAGATCTTATAGAATTGGAAATGGTAGACTTCGATATCATTCTAGGCATGCATTGTTTTCATTCCTATTATGCCTCAGTCGATTGTAGAACTAAGATTATTCATTTTTAGTTTCCAGATGATACAATCTTGGAATGGAAGGCTATTAGCTTAGCGCCTATGGGTAGATTCATTTCTTACCTTAAGGCCAGAAAGATGATTTCTAAGGGGTATCCTATCATCTAGTTCGGGTTAAGGATTCAAGATTCGAAACCCCAACTCTTGAGTCAATTCTAGTAGTTAACAAGTTTCCAGAAGTGTTTCCAAAAGATCTTCCCGGAGTTCCTTCCGAAAGGGAAATTGACTTTGGAATTGATCTCCTTCCAAATACCCAGCCTATTTCTATTCCTCCTTATAGAATGGCTCTAGCTGAGCTTACGGAATTGAAAGAGCAGTTGAAAGACCTTCTAGATAAGGGCTTTATCAGACTTAGTATTTCCTTATAGGGTGCACCAGTGTTGTTCGTTGAAAAGAAAAATGGTTCTCTCCTAATTTCCATCGATTATAGACAATTGAACAAGGTCACAATCAAGAATAAGTATCCCATCCCCAATATTGATGACTTGTTTGACCAATTTCAGGGTGCTAGTCATTTCTCAAAGATAGACCTCAGATCTAGTTATAATTAGCTCAGAGTCAGAGATACTGACATCCCGAAGACCGCTTTTAGAACTCGGTATGGTCTTTATGAATTTTTAGTTATGTCATTTGGAATAACCAATGCTCCTGCAGGTTTCATAGACTTGATAAATAGAGTGTTTAAGCAGTAATTGGACTTGTTCGTTATCGTCTTTGTTGATGATATCCTCATTTACTCTAGCAATGAGGAAGAACATGTGAACCATTTGAGGATTGTTCTGCAAACTCTCAAAGATCGCCAGTTATTCGCTAAGTTTAACAAATGTGAGTTTTGGTTGCAGTCAGTTGCTTTCCTTGGGCTTATTGTGTCTAGTGAAGGGATCCGAGTGGATTCCCAAAAAATAGAAGTAGTGAAACAGTGGCCCAGACCTACCTCTCCTACAAATATATCAGAAGTTTCTTAGGTCTAGCAGGTTATTACAGAAGGTTCGTGGATTGATTTTCATCCATAGCCTCTCCATTGACTATGTTAACTCAAAAAAAGGTTAAGTTTCAATGGTCAGATGATGGTGAGAAAGAGGTTAAGTTTTAATATATACAAATTGAGTTGTTATTGTATTCTTCAATACATTGAGTTGGTTTCTATTGTTTCTGAAGTTTTCCATATATTGCATCTTTTACTGTTGCTTATTATTGATTATCTTGAGTTGAACTATGCTTCATTGAGTCGAGTACCTTATTGTTGAGTTGTGCCCCATTTCACTGAGTTGAGAACCTTATTACTGAGTTAAGTACCTTATCCTTGAACTACTTCTGAGTGTTTGAATGCTTTTGAGTATTTTTGAGTATTCCTTGAGTTGAGTAAGCCTGAGAAGAGGTAAGTATGTTTCTTTGCTAGTAGTTCAAGCTCATGTTTATGCTTTAAAATTCCGTTTACATGCTCGTACATTCCACGTACTGAGCCATTTGGCCTGCATCATTTCATGATACAGGTACACGTATTCAGGGTCATCAACAGGAGCTTCGTTGATATCACATGGAGTTTGAGTTGGCTATGGTGAGCCTCCTTGCTTTTGGAGGATTTCATTTACCTTTTAGTTATATCAGTTGTTAGGATGTCGTGGATCTTGTCCCAACTTCTATCTTTGTCATTTAGAGGCTTCATAGATAGACAGTAGAGTGTCAGAAGTCTGTTAATTTATTTTGTTAAATATTTTAAAGACTTAAGTTGCCCATTTTGGGGCGAGTTGAATATATTATAATATTCAGAGTTTTCTTTTGAGTTAAGGCTTTGTATTTAAGTTTGATCAATTTTATTCTATTTTAAGCTTTCTATTCTTAAGTTAGTCTTCCGCTTGGGGACCAATTATTGTTCTCGAGTGTTGGCCACGTCCAGTGTGCAGGTTCGGGTCGTGACACTTGATTTATTAATTCGAGCAAACAACTATTGCAAAAATAAAATTGCAAGTTGATAATAAAGCACATGTGACCATGACATAGATGCATCTATATAATAGTAAATGGCCCACTTGGTGGGTGAACGGGCCCATATTCACCTTTTTATACATTTTAAAATTTCAAGCGATACAATCTCAACCTAGCTGGTACAACGATAATTTTATCATTAGAACAAACAACACAAGAGAATTCTTGAAGAATTTATTAGTTCTTCAATATATATATAACCACGTAAATTCTAATTTATTTTCGTATCATATTTGAACCGGGATGGTCGTCAACCGGTCATGCCAACTGATATTTATTTCAATAAACTTCTAGTTTATTTTGCATGTGATTCCATCATCATGCCCATATTTAGTTACCAAAACAATATGAAAAATGGGTAATCTTTCATATGAATATTTATAACTTACTTTGATTGTAGTGAGATGAAGATCTAAAATCTTCCAATATTTTATAGTCTCAATATATATATTTTTTTATTTTCGACTATTTCTTTGAAACTTGAATTTTTTTCTTTTAAGACTTACTACAACTCCAATATCATGAATGATTTTGTTTCTTTAGATAGTACCACAACAGCTCATCAAAGCTCAAAATTTACTTTGGATAATACATATTTTATAGCATTGTTTGTGTGGCGAACATATCCTTCAAGTTGAATTTATATCATTATTGTCATGGTCAAAATCATTACAAGAAAAACTTTTTTACTGATTTACTTTTACCATTAGTATCTCCTCCCCCCCGCCTTTTTTTTTCAATACCTGGCAAAATATTTTTGACAAATAGAAGTACATAACTAATGACAAATTCGTGCTGCCAAGAATTATTTTTTTCTTTTATTCTTTTGGTAGTTCATACTAAAACATACCATAATATTTGTGATGTACAAAAGTAATTGACCAGTAACCATTTATATAAAGATAAAATTTCTTTATTTCTCTCAAACCTCCCATAGGGGTGAGTTGTGGTATTTATTGAATCATACATTAGTATGTCCTTATTCATATTTTTCATCATCTCTTGATACATTCACTTACAAGAATGGTCCACTTTTTATGATACTTATCACAAGTCACATTCTCTTCAAGGAATTGACTATAATCATATACACATGCTTCATAATTATTATTATTACTTTCATTAGAAGTTCATTGTCATGCTTTGAAATCATCATACTCATATGAGATACACATACCTCGACATCACTTTCGAAAGTCAAGTGTATCACCACTTTTTCATCATTTTCTTTGATGGAGGATTTATAAACTTATCAAATTATTAGGTCTCATAACAAACATGTTTCTAATGACCTTTCATACTATTTTGATGATAAAAATTACCTTCACTCTTTGAAGAACCATTTTGAGAACTCATAATGTTCTTTCTTTTATAATTTTCACAATGATGAATATTATTATTTTCCTCATTCACGTCCATATTCATATGTCCAATCACAAAATAATCTTGTCATCTTTTAGACTTTTATTGTATTGTTGTCACATTCACTTTAATGAATGGAGCATACTCAATGGAACAGACTTACACAATTTTTATCAAGAGCATATTGATTTGCTTTCATCATCATATCATTAATATATTGTGTTGGAATTTTAATCCAATTTTTATCCATATAAACGTGTGTTAGACCAAAATACGATGGGACTTGAAACCAAAATCTTATCATAATGGTGCATTGTGATTTTAACCAATGTCTTACCCTTTAGGTGCGATGAAACTTGAATCAACGGTCTTACCCTCACATAAAATAAAATTCATCCTTAAGTCTTTAAATTATTATCACTTTGTAATTAATAGCACAAATAAATCTAGTCATAATAACACTTCAAAAGATTATATATAAATTGTTGCCTTTTAGAGTTGGTCCTCACAAGTGGCTCTGAGTATCATTTTTCAACTTGAAATTTTTTATGAACAATTCACTTATTGGAAGACTAACAAATTCTTTCCAACATTAACTTCACCAATTGTCAATTAAGAAAATTTCTTTCTTAAATTGCAATTCAAAGATAAAATAACTAGAGATAAATACTAATCATCACAATAAATAAAGTGATATCTCCAATTAAATTCAACTATAAGGATAATTATTTGGTCCATCATATATATTTTATCTTATTTTAAGATTCAAGATATATCCAATCTCATTTGGAATTGTAAAGATTATTACTTAAAATTTGACATAATAATTCATAATAACAGAATCCTTCTAATTTTTTGAGATTAGATATCATTCAAATGCATATTTTAATGGAAAGAAAACTCATTATGCTAATCCTTTCTGAAACATAGTGACAAATGAAATGAAATATTTCTAAAGTGTTGAACTATTTTCGATTTAGTGAATTGATGCCTTCATGTTAGAAATGAAGTTTTAAACATGTGTAGACGGATAGTTTATAATGACATATATATATATATATATATATATATATTCCCATATTTGCACATAACATGTCAATAATCTCACTTTATATTTTTGTACATAAATTAAAGTGAGAACCAAATATCAAACAATAAAATAATTTATTATTATTACTATTATTAATTTTGTTTAGTTGAGCCAAAATAAAGCATAAAGAGGAAATATACCTTTAAAAAGGGTGAAGGTAAATCACAAATTTGAAAGTGAATATGTCATAGCTATTGCTAACTAAAAAGCTTTACGTTAATTATATATATTAAAATTCACCGAAATCAAAGTTCATATCATACAAAGATTTATTTACACTAAGATATAACAACTACACCGACAGTAATGCAAACATAAACATCTTTTGTATAGTACTAATAAGTTCCAAACAACCTTTTAAGAACTCTTGTTATCAAATAAATGTTAGATAAAAAAAGAGATACAGGAAGGTTATATTGTGACATAAAATTTGCTCATAATTAAATGATTGGTAAAATGCATTCCCGATACTTACCATACTGAAAGATCTCTCCAATTTTGCTACTCATCTCATGTATATTTTGAGATAGGTCAGAGACTCGTGCTGATAATGTGTTATAAAATGAAGATAATAAATTGAAAGTAAGAAGAGTGGAGATAGAGAGAGACAATGTAATAGTAGTAGTAACTTTCCTTTATTATTGAATGTTTTTACTTCTTGTTGTTCTTTCATATTACAAGAGGGGATATATATATATATATATAGGTTATAAAACTTGGGACAAAGTAACTTGGCCACAAAGTTACTTTACTTGACCACAAAGTTTACTTGGACACAAAGTATATTGTGTGGACATCCATTTTACAACAATTGTATGGTTTGTTGTTAATGGTTGTGTTTTGGAAATGTGTAATAGGGATGCAATAGTACAATCTTATATATTTTACTCATGTAGTAGTACAATCTATTAATAAAATGAAGTCTTTCTCGTATGGTAAGACAATGCATTATATGTACAATTTAAAGTTGATAAATGGCAACAATATCCATCAAAACAAAAAAACATTTACATAATCCAAATGTCTTAAATATTACTTCAAAAACCAACTACTTCAACGTCTTAAAAGGCACTTCAAAAACCAACTATCTCAAAAATCAATTGTCTTAAAAATCAACCACCAAAAATTAATTATCTCATAAACCAATTGTCTTACTAATCAACCACCAAAAACTAATTATCTCAAAAACCAACTTTCCTAATAATCAACCACCAAAAACTAATCATTTCAAAAATCAATTGTCTGAAAATGCACTTCAAAAACCAATTTTATTCAAAAAATTAATAATCACAAATGCCTTACTCATCACCATTGAGCTACATAACAATAGCCATCATATCCACTGAATTTTCATCACTGCCTCCTTTTCCTTCTTCTACATTCTCTTCCAGCTTCTTATGTTCTTTTTCTTCTTCTTTCTTCTCTTCCAACTTCTCCTCTTCTTTTTCTTCTTCTTTCTTCTCTTTGATCTTCTCCTCTTTATTTTGTTTTTTTTTCATCTCTTCCAGCTTCTCTTCTTTTTCTTCTTCATTCTCTTCAGTTTCTCCTCTTCTTTTTCTTATCCTTCTTTTTCTTCCATCTTCTCCTCATCTTGTTCTTTCTCTCCTTCCTTCAACTCTTCTACAACTTCATTAAATTCTTCTACAAAGTATTCATCAACTGCAACAAGATCTCTTGACCGACTATTGCTAATGGAAGGATTTATTCAACATCAACTACAACACCATCTTCATCGAGTGTTGATGTTGTATAGTCTTCATCAACTGTTGCAAGATCAGTGGCTTAACATTCTTTCAAATAAATTATTTTACACAAATAGTATATAAATTAGTCTACCTTTATTTTTCTTGTTGTTTTGAGGTCTCCTCAATTTCTCATCTCGTATAAAAACAACAACTTCCATCATTGATTGTTCAAGGGTTGCAACACGCTCACACAGAATATCATCTTTACAATTACTCAGTATATTTTTCTTTCCACTCGAAACATAATTCTCACAAGGTTGGTTGGAATTATTATCACCCAATATTTCATCCTCCTTGTTCTCTACTACTGAAGTGAAGCCAGTAACACTTTTCAAATTGGCCTTTAAGGCATCAATGATTTTTCCCTTCACTTCGTCCATATATGCCTTAATGTTGCCATGTAATTTTGTTTTGTCTCACGGACAGTAGGTGTGAGGTATGGGTGCACAATCTACAAAAAATATATATAAATACTACACGACATTCACTAATTTAAAAAAATTGTTAGATAATAATTAATAAATTTATACCTTTGTACTTCTTCGTTTGTACTGAAATGGATCACCTTCGATAATATTATCTCTCTTTGTACTTCTTGGCATACTTACCAAGATGAGGAAAAACCTCATATATCCAAACCTAAAATTAATAAAATAACAAATAAATAAACAGAAACTATGAAATACTATATAAATATATAAGCTTTTATCATAAATCAAGTACATAATTGATAATAAGTACTAGAAAAGCCTAGGGGAATCAATACAGAGCATACAATGCATTCCCTCTTTCATTGTACACTTCACTCTGCTTCTTCAAATTGATTTTGTTTTCCAAATACATCTCTGTTAGATCAAAATACTCTTTCCCCCACGGGTAACTCTTGAAGAAATTTGAATCATCCAGCATCTTATTTGTCACAGCCCGAGTCTACACCCTAGACGTGGCCGGCACTTGGAGATCATTTCTAGCTCCAAGCGAACCCTTGACCTGGCTACTTAACTCAGCGGAAGACATAACTCAAAACAATATAAGTTTATAAAACAACTTAAATGATAAAATCTAGCCAAAGTGGCAACTTATGTCCCAAAATTGAATATCTGTAAATACATTGATGAGAGACTCAACTAATGTCTGACTGTCTATGAAGACTCTACAATACTGAGATGGATGTTGGGACAAACCCCACAACAGCCTAATAAAGAAAAACTAGGAAAGCGAATAAAAGAGTCCTCCAGAAGGCAAAGGGACTCACCACTGACTCTGGAGTGCTCGACTAGATCAACGGCGCGCTGGATACTGATCCTGGTTATCTGTGTCTGCATCATAATAAGATGCAGGCCAACTGACATAAGTATATTGAATGTACGAGTATGCGAGTTGGAATGCTATATAACAACTTAAGCTTGAAAGGAGTACAAAGAAACACTTACCTTGGCTCTATTCAACTCATGAATAACTGAACTCAATATAAAGCAATAAGACACATGCAATATATATAGAGCTTGTAAAACAGTGTAAACAACTTAGTTCGTTAAAGATAAAGCAATAACAAACTCAACGTTACTTATATATAAAAGTAATATAACTTTAGTGGGAGATTCTTTAATCGACAACCACCACTATGAGCCCTAGTGATGATACAACGTTTTACCTCACGTTACCCAAGGACCATCCTATACCTTGCCGTGATATAGGACCTTACTTAACTTAGTGGATCCACTAGCTTAACTTATGTGATCATCTAAAAAGTATGACCCATTAATACCCATGATGCCTACATGGTTCTTATGGAGATTTGAGTTAATATGAACTCGCGTCCCCAATTTGGTGCGCAATACAATTCCCAAAATATAATTTAGCTCATATGTGTTTTAAACATCTCTTTCTTTTGTTTGAGATATTTGCTCAAGGTTTAGCCCAAAGACCCTCTTGGAATCGATGTTCCCTTTACTAAAAACTAGCCCAAAGGCTCTTTTGGAAATAATAGTTCCTTTCTTGCTCAAATGTGAAAACATTTAAAAACTTCTTTGGGAATACTTAGTCCCCTAATAACTTTTGAGAAATGAACTCAACTCTTTACTCTTTACATTACTTGAAACTTGAGCCTTAAAATGAAGTTTAAACATTTAAATGAAGACTCTTGAAAACTTAAAGAAACTTTGCTTTGACTTGCTTCTTAACTTCTAGACTTGACTCTTAACTTCTTTGACTTTGATCTTAACTTTCCTTGAATTGGATTATGGATTCAAGGTTCATGATCTCATGTTTATTGATGATTTCATGATGTTTAGATGTACCTTAGAGTGTTAGAATTGACTAGGAAACATAGGTACATCACTTAGGAACAAGTACTAAAAGGTGGGGAACGAATGGGGAGAACTGGCATCCCTGGCACTCTGAGAGGCGCGGGGCGCCAGCCCTCAAACTTCAGACTAGTGCTCTGGCTGGCGCAACGTGCCAGGGGCCAAACTTCAGAGATGTTTTTGTGGCGCTCTGGCAGGCGCGATCCCCCAACCCTTTTTGCCCATCGACTTCCGACTTCTCTCTTCCGTTTTTCATCTCTAAACTTCCCTAACTTCCATAGTTCCTTCCCCAAATACTTAGGATCAATTGTACCCTCAATATACAACCAATCTAACACGAAAAACAACCCGGAAAGATGAATCAACTCACCCCCAAGCATCAACAACTCAACCAACAAGAATTCTACAATTTGTTCTTCAAGAACCTCACTTCTTCAACATGTAAACAACGGATTGAAACAAGTTGATGTGTGGGTGAACTAACCCAACATGAAAAGATCTCACATACCTTAATAGGGATCACCCCTGATGAATTCCACTCGCAAGCTTGGATGATCTTGACGAATTCTTGCCTTTTTCTCCCGTTCGTTCTTCCTTTCTCTCTTCTCCAAGCCCTAAGCGTTCTTTAATTTTTCAAAACTGATTTAGGTTCTGTTTTAACCCCAATAAACGCCTAAAATCAAATTAGGAAATAACTTAGAGGAAAGACTACTTTTCCCTTCCTTAAATCCGAATTGGGGCTTTCCTCAATCCAACAGCCCAACTTCCGAAAGGCATATCTCACTCATATGATGTCAGAATTTCGCAAACTCGGCGGCGTTGGAAAGATATCTCCAAGAGATTTCCAACCATATCAAGAACTGTTCCTAACTCATTCTGAGATAGGAGTTATGGCCATATGAAAATGGCAAAAACTCATTCTTAACTAAGACATAATTTTCCAGATTTCCTTAATCTTTCCAAAAATCAATGTTTCCAGATTTTAACTCTTCTAGTTGTTTCTAGGTGCGGGATGTTGCAATATCTCCCCCTTGGGAACATTCGTCCTCGAATGAGCTTTATTGCACTAAGCTAAGGGTAGTAACATCAAGTTCAACACTAAACAAACAACATTAAGTAACAACAAGCTTACTCAATAATTCAAGAAGTACTAAGAAGAGAATTAGTACCTTGATCTGCATTTTCTGTGGATTCAAAGAGATGTGGATATCTCTTCTTCATATCGTCTTCAGCTTCCCAAGTAGCTTCTCCAACAAATTGGTTCCTCCAAAGGACTTTGACTGATGTGACCTCCTTTGTTCTCAACTTGCGAACTTAGTGATCTAAAATCTTAACCAGAATCTCCTCATAAGATAAGTTATCCTTAATCCCAACATTTTCAGTTTGTACTATCAATGAAGGATCTCCCATGCACTTCTTCAACATGGAGATGTGGAATACCGAATGCGCCGCTGCTAACTCTTATGGTAGCTCCAACTCATAAGCTACATTGCCAATCCTCTTGACTATGCGATAAGGTCCAATATACCGAGGACTAAGTTTCCCCTTCTTACCGAACCTCATAACACCCTTCATGGGTGAAACCTTCAAATATACCCAATCATCTACTTCGAACTCTAAGGCCTTCTCCTAACATCTGTGTAGGATTTTTGATGACTCTGTGCCATTTTCAGCCTCTGTTGAATCACCTTCACCTTATCCATAGCTTGGTGAACCAAATCTAGTCCTATAAATCCTACTTCACCAACTTCAAACCATCCAATAGGAGATCTGCATCTTCTCCCATAAAGAGCTTTATAAGGAGCCATTTGGATGCTAGAGTGCAAATTGTTATTGTAAGCAAACTCTATGAGAGCCAGGTGATCATCCCAATTCCCATTGTAATCAATCACGTAGGCCCTCAACATATCTTCTAAGGTCTAGATGGTACACTCTGCTTGCCCATCTATTTGAGGATGAAATCCAGTACTCAAATTTACCTTTGATCCCAAACCTTTCTGAAAGGATTTCCAGAACTGTGTTGTAAATTGGGCACCTCTATCTGAAATAATGGAGACTGGAGCTCCATGAAGTCTTACCACCTCCTGAATGTACAACCTGTCATAATCTTCTGCCGAATGGGTAGCCTTTACCGGTAAGAAATGGGCTGCTTTTGTCATTCTGTCGACAATCACCCATATAGAATCATGATGTCTGTGAGACCTTGGCAAGACTTTGATGAAATCCATGTTAATCATCTCCTACTTCCATTCTGGAAGTTCTATATTCTATGCCAAACCACCGGGCCTTCGGTGCTCAACTTTCACTTGTTGGCAATTTGGACACTTAGCGACAAATTCAGCAATGCCCTTCTTCATGCCATTCCACCAATATACCTCTCTCAAGTCACAATACATCTTTGTGGAACCCAGATGAATGGAATATTTGGAGCTATGAGCTTCCTCCATGATCCTCTCTTGGAGTCCATCCACCATTGGTACACATAATCTACCTTGGTATTTCAACACACCATCTCCCCCTTGTTCAAAAGTTAATACTCTTTGCTTACGAACATTTTCCTTCAAGTCGAGCAAAATGGGGTCTTGGTCTTGCTTTTCCTTCACTTCTAGCACTAGTGATAATTCAGCCCCGTTCGTCACCACTATTCCTCCTTTTGTGGAATCCATAAGTCTGACTCCCAAGCGTTCAAGTCTGTGCACATCTTTGGCTAACTCCCTCTTTCCTTCCTCAACATGAGTGGTACTACCCATAGATAACCTGCTTAAAGCATCATCAACCACATTAGCCTTACTTGGGTGGTAAAAAATACTCATGTCATAATCCTTGAGTAATTCCAACCACCTCTTCTGTCTGAGATTGAGCTCTTTCTGAGTGAACACATCTTGCAAGCTCTTGTGATCAGTGAATATATCAACATGAACACCATACAAGTAGTGTCGCCAAATCTTCAAAGCGAAAACTACAGCAGCCAACTCTAAGTCATGGGTTGGATAATTTCTTCTCATGAACCTTCAACTGTCTGGAGGCATAAGCTATCACCTTGCCATTCTGCATTAACACACAACCCAAACCAACTCAGGATGCATCACAATACACCAGAAAACCCTAAGTACCTTCTAGTAAGGTCAAAACTGGGGCAGTAGTCAACCTCTTTTTCAATTCCTGAAAGCTTTTCTCACAAGCTTCAGACCATTGAAATTTCACTGTCTTCTGAGTCAACTTGGTCAAAGGAGACGAAATGGACAAGAAGCTCCTAATATCAGTTGGAGATATAGGTCTAGGCCAATTTTGAACTGCCTCAATTTTCTGAGTATCAACTCTAATACCATCACAGGAAATAATATGGCCCAAGAATGCCACAGACTCAAGCCAAAATTTACACTTAGAGAACTTGGCATACAACTCTCTATCCTTCAAGGTTTGAAGAACTATTCTAAAATGACTAGCATGATGTTCTTCATTCCTTGAATAGATTAGTATGTCATCAATGACGATGATAACAAACATATCTAAATAAGGTTTGAAGACTCTGTTCATAAGATCTATGAACGTTGCTGGTGCATTGGTCAAAACAAAGGACATGACCAAGAATCATAATGACCAGATCTAGTCCAGAATGTTGTCTTCGGAATGTCACATTCCCTAACTTTCAACTGATGGTAGCCTGATCTGAGGTCAATTTTCAAAAAACAGGTGGCACCCTGAAGTTGATCAAATAAATCATCTATCGTTGTAAGATGATACTTATTCTTGATGGTAACCTTATTTAATTGACATTAATCTATACACATCCCAAGGGAACCATCTTTCTTTCTCACAAATAAGACCGGAGCGCCCTAAGGTGAGACACTTGGTTGAATGAAACATTTATCTAGGAGATCTTTCAACTGCTCTTTCAACCCTTTTAACTTTGTTGGTGCCATTCTCTATGGCGGAATAGAGATAGGACGAGTATCTAAAATGACGTCTATGCCGAAGTCTATTTCTCTCTCAGGAGGGACTCCAGGTAGATCATCAGGGAAGACTTCTAGAAACTCTGTTACTATAGGAACTGACTGGATGGGAGGTACCTCAACAGTTGAGTCATTAACTCGGACTAAGTGATAGATACAACCCTTTGAAACTAACTTTCTCGCCTTAAGGTATGAAATGAAACGACCTTTAGGCACTGCTGAACTACTACTCTACTCTATGACTGGCTCATTAGGAATCTGAAACTTGACAACTCGAGTTCTACAATCTATGGAGGCATAACAGGCATGAAGTCAGTCCATACCTAGAATGACATCGAAATCTACCATGTCTAGCTCAACTAGATCAGCCAAGGTGTCTTTGTGATTGATCGAAACGGGACAATCATGATAGACTCTTTTTTCTAGAATAGACTCCCCAACAGGTGTGGAAACACAGAAGGGTTCACAAAGTTTCTCAGGAAGAATCTCAAACTTATTTGCAACATAAGGAGTTACAAAAGACAAACTTGCTCCTGGGTCTAGCAAAGCATAAACATCAAAAGTAAAGACTTTGATCATACCAGTGACAACATCTGGAGAGTTCTTTTGCTCATGGTGACTGATGATTGCATAGAGGCGGTTTGCTCCTCTGCCAGTACCAGAAGTAGCTCCTCTAGGTGTCGCCCTTTCTGGTGGCGCAACTGATGAAGATTGGGCTCTATCGCCCGAATTTCCACTACCTTGCCTGTTCTTAGGGTACTCCTTCATGAAGTGACCCTCTTGTCCAGACTTAAAACAACCTGTCTGGCCATCATGACAATTACCTAGGTGGGTTCTACCACACCTAGTACATGTAGGAGTCAAACTACCTCCTTGTGCCACACTACCTCGGGACTGTGCTGGTCTACCCCTGAGGTCCTGCGAATTCTGGCCATTATAGTCACCTCTGTTTCTGAGTGCAAGTGCACTAGCAGATGATGGTGCTGGCGCCTTTTGCTTCTGAAAGGACGAACGATTCGCACTGCCCTTCTGCTGCCCAGACTCATTCCCAGTCTTAGCTTTCTTGCTTTTATACTCTTCTTTGTCCCTCAACTTCTCCTCTTCAACCTGCTGCACATAAGCATTCATCCTTGAGATGTCCATGTCGCCTATCAGCATCATAGCCCTACCCCCTTTGCTCGATAAACGACCCAAACCAGCAACAAAAAAGCTCATTCTGCTCTTCATGTCCTTAACCATTACAGAAGCATAGCGGGACAGCTGGGTGAACTTCAACCCATACTTAAGCACACTCAAGGAATCCTGCTTCAGTGTAAGAAATTCTCGTACCTTAGCCTCCTTCAATTCTCGGGGAAAGAAACGCCCCAAGAAGGCTTCTTCGAAACAAACCCAACTAGCAGGTGGTGCATTCTCAGGTCTACCCCGCTTCTACTGATCGAACCATGTTCTAGCAACATCCTTCAGTTGATATGCAGCTAGTTTAGCCCTTCCAGCGTCTGCAACATGCATTACCTCAAAAACATTCTTCAGTTCCTCAACATAATTTTTCGTATCCTCAGTAGTGACCGAACCAGTGAAACTTGGAGGATTCATTCTCAAGAATTCGCGAATCCTTGAAGTATCAGCCTCATCTTGCCTTGGTCCTCTTGGCCGCCCAACCTGGATAGTCACAGCTTGGCTCAGCATCTGGATAACCTCACGGAATTTGGCATTAGTGACCTCGCCTTAAGGTTGCACGTTTGGTGCATTAGGTACCCCATGCTCTTGTGGTTCAACATTTCTCCTAGCTGGACGACCTCGTGCTGCTCTTTGTGGAGGCATGGTTATCTGAAATACGAACAAGCACAAATTACAGGGAAACTTTTAGAGATAAACTCTAACGCACGAGATGGATATGAAGGAAGTGAAGAATTTCCTAAATGTCGCAGCCTCCTAATTAAAGATGTGGCGCACTTCACACCGATAACTAGGAGTCTATAGACACGGCTTCATAGAATCTCTAGGACTCTTGAACTCTGTGCTCTGATACCAAGTTTGTCACGCCCCGAGTCTACACCCTGGACGTGGCCGAGACTGGGAGACCATTTTGGGCCCCAAGAGAACCCTTGGCCTGGCTACTTAACTCAGCGGAAGACATAACTCAATACAATATAAGTTCATAAAACAACTTAAATGATAAAATCTGCCCAAAATGGCAACTTATGTCTCAAAATAGAATATATGTAAATACATAGATAAGAGACTCAACTACTGTCTGACTATCTATGAAGCCTCTATAATACTGAGATGGATGTTGGGACAGACCCCACAACATCCTAATAAAGAAAAATTATGAAAGCGAATAAAAGAGTCCTCCAGAATGAAAGGAGGCTCACCACTGACTCTGGAGTGCTCGACTAGATCAATGGCGCGATGGATGAAGATCCTGGTTACCTGTGTCTGCATATAATAAGATGCAGACCAACTGGCATCGGTACATTGAATGTACGAGTATGTGAATTGGAATTCTATACAATAACTTAATTTTGAAAGGAGAACAAAGGAGCACTTACCTTGGCTCTATTCAACTCATGAATAACTGAACTCAATATAAATCAATAAGACACATGCAATATAATAAAGCTTGTAAAACAGTGTAAACAACTTAGTTCGTTAAAGATAAAGCAATAAAAAACTCAACTTTACTTATATATAAAAGTAATATAACTTTAGTGGGAGATTCTTTAACCGACAACCACCACTATGAGCCTTAGTGATGATACAACGTTTTACCTCACGTTGCCCAAGGACCATCCTATACCTTGCCGTGAT
>JAJOOR010007446.1:0-25384 GCA_036250505.1 Solanum acaule | reverse complement strand
GTCTCTAGTTATGACATTCTATAGTGACAATTTTGTTTTGTGAGTAAAAGAAATATTTTTAGTGACGACCTAATTGTTTTCAACTACAAAATTATAAAGAGATTAAAGTTGTCACTAATTTATACATTTAGGGACAAAAAGAGAATTTGTATGTAAAGGGCAGTTTTTTGTGACGGAATAATGTTTGTTCAACGGCGAAATACATTTAAATTTAGAGACAAATGATGTCGTCACTAATTATATAATACAATAAGTGACGCATCAGTTTCGTCGGCATTAATGACCTTTTTAGTGACGAAAAGCTACCATTGTCTACAAAAAAATATAATTTCTATGATGAACAAGTTTGTCATAGATACTATACATTTGGGGACGAAAAATATTTTCGTAGTAAATAGAACTATAATTAGTGACGAATCACTAAGTTGTGCCTGTATACATTTGGTGACATATGATTTAGGGACGAATGCTTGACGATTTTTTTTTCATTACGGAAGTTTTTTGGTGACGAAATATGTGCTTTAGGTGACAAAATTATTCATAACTGAAAATCAAATTTGTTGTAGTGTAAGTGGTAGTTTCTTGCACTTGCCATCAGGTGTCATCTGATTATGCAGAGGTTGAAGGTGTTGAAGATGGTCTTGAATATCCTTCTTCCATCCACCAATCGTTGGTCTGAGGTCGCAAAAGCTTAGCGACCGATTTTTTCTGTTCCTTGTCGGGCACAGTTCTGAATCTTCTCAAAAATGTCTCAGGCCTTGACTAGAAATATTCCATGATATTGTATTTTCCTTTGAGATGCTTCACTTCGAATTTATAAGGAGAGAACCATTGTGCCCATCGAAGGATCTTTCGGGATGATCTTTGAGTTTATTTGGATCATCTTTGGGAAAGCTCTTATATCCATTTCAATTAGAAATTCAGCATGGATTAGGAAGAAGTTAAACTTCTTAATTCCATTTTTATAGCTAAAATCTATTTGAATGTGGAATAATAATGTTGTTTTTCATCCTTAAACTTTCCACTGGCATATCCACATATTTTGCGCTGGCCATCTTTTTCTTCTAAAAGGATAACATTCGAGTATTCATTACTAGCAACAGTCTACAATATCTTCAAACCATCGGAAGGAATATGGAGGGTTTTGACCTCCTTGGATATGTATTTGATTTTTCGGATTGGATCATCTTGATCTTTACCCCAAGCTGGAGCCTTTTTTGTTAACATTTTCGTAAGTGGAGAAATGTACGTAGAGACATCAGCGATAAAATCTCGAACATAATTTATCACACCAAGAAATTGATGGAGTTGTTTAACTGTGAAGTTAGAACAGGGAATTTGACCAACTCCTTGCTAATGTGTGGCCCTGGGATATATGCTCCATGAGCAAAATGCATTCCTAAGAAGTCTACTTCATCATTCACAAGAATTATTTTCTTCTCAGATAGCATGATGCCATATTGCTTCACCAATTCATGGAATTTGTGAAGAATGTCAAAGTGTTCCTCCATTGTATCACTACATAAAAGAATATCATCAATGTATACTAGCGATGTGTGGAGTATTGGCTGGAAAATCTGAATCATGGCCTTTTAGAAAAGAGAAGTGGATGGTTTGAGTCCAAACGACATAACTTTCCACCGGTAGTGGTGGTAAGGTATGCAGAAACTTATTTTGGACTTATCTTTTGGATGTAGGCACAATTGCCAGAAGCCTGATTTAAGATCAAACTTAGAGAAGTATTTGGCTTTGGCTAAATGTGAAAAAAGGGTCAGCTTATTTGGAATGGGGAATTTGTCATCTAGAAGGAAGTGGTTAAGAGGTTGATAATTGATGACTAATCGAAGTTTACCTCTTGCTTTTTTTGCTCGTTTGTTGACGTAGAAAGCTTCAAAGGACCATTGATAATCAGAGGGCTCAATTAGTCTGTATTCTAGAAGTTCATCACATTCCTTCTTAGCAAGATGTAGATGTTTCGGGTTCATTCCTGAGAGGCTTGCTCTTGTAGGGTTGATATTTTCATTCCTATTGAATATGATTCTGATGAAGAATTCGGCATTTAGCCATAAAGGCTTATCATGTTTCTTCATGAACTCTCTGTGGGAATCAACACATGATTCTTCCACTTGCTGAAACTTGATGTTCTTGACCCGTTCATGCTCAATAATTGAAAATAGTCTTGTAGTTATTGTATATGTTTTGAACTTGTCCCTGAAGGCTATACCTTGTGTCTTTACGTCGAGACGATCATTGAGCTGCTTATAGATATCAAATCCAATTATGAGATCCGTCCCTGGGATAATGAAGCCAAGTAACTCGGTTCTAAATTGTACACCTGGGAAGAATTCTATTGTAATAAGATTATGTGTGATCACCCTAGTTGTGAGGATCCCTTTAGAAGCCGTATTGAAATTTTGAAAATGTGGAATCCATTGCTCCTTTAGAAGGATAGTAGGGTTGAGCATTAATGCAGCTGCTCATGTATCCATGAAAGCAATTACCTAGATAGGTCTATCACATTTGGCTGGATAGATTGAAAGTTGGACATGAGGAGTCTCAATGCCTGAGATGACATTGACTTCCTTTTACTTCAAATGTCTGAAATAGATTATCATTTAGTTGAGATTCAGGATCATGAGAAATATGAGTCACTCTTGGTGGCTTTTCAGTAGCCACTATATCGTCCTTAGTGGTGAAGATGCTAGTATGTTTTACTACATATGCCAAGAGCTGGGAAACTCTCTTTGCTTTGTTAGAGTATGGACGATCTTTTGTAAGATGTGAGTTCCTCTAGCAGATGAAGCATATCCTTTCCTTCTTCTTTTTGGATCGCCTATTTGAGGGAGATTCATCTTCTAACGGATTAGGTCGTTCGATTGAGGTAGATTCTTCCTCTCTTAGCTTAATCATTCTTGCCTTTCGGGCTTGCCTGTGGCATTTGGTTCTTCTTCTATTACTTTCCTAGCGTTTGGTGAGCTGAGGTGGTTCATCAACATCTAGGATTGTACTACATTCTTCAGTGAGGTCAATATGTGTGACACTGGATTCAGGACATTCATCTACAGATGAATTACTTTGTTTTTAAACAACATCATAGAACTCTTTATATCATGACAAAGTTTCCTCTATAAGAAGATTAGAATCTAGATTATCATCCTTATCTAGGTTGTAGAGTTGTTCAACTTGTTGATCAAAGTTTATCAGGTCGTTATCTAGGATGCTCCTTTCTTGGCAGACCCCTCTGTTATCAGGAAGACCATGTTTAATCAGGTTGTGGTCTTCAGGTGTAATATCAAACTTTGATACCTCTAAGTCGTTGAATGGATGGACCTGGGTCTAAGCAGACAAGGTCCTCGGATGGGGTTATGTGACTGGAGATGGGTACGACCTTGCTGTTTGTCCTGGTATGAAGATCTATTTTCTTTTTTAATTGTCGGAGCGCTGCTTCAGTCTTCTTTTGGGCCGCAACTGCGTCCTTTTGATCCCAAACAAATTTGGCAATGTCAAACTTGTTCTCATCGTTTGGTACATGGGCGAATGGCATAGGCATATGTGAACGATCATCGAAAATGGAGAAAGGGTTATCTTAACTCAGTATGGAGACAAAGAAAATGAGGTAAAGAGAGGGATTGGGTTCTCTATTGATTCAATCCTACCATAATTCAGTTCCAGGATTCGATCACTTAAAAAGTCCATCTCCTTTCATTGATGATCGAAGAACTGGAAGAGTGATGTCCCTTGTGGGCACTTATCAAGCCAAATGAGTTGCAATCTTTGTTATAGTGCTTTGATAAGCCCATAATTTTGGACAAATGTATATCAATCTATGCTCCTTCGGAGCTAGCTTTCCTTAAGTAGTAGTAATACTCTTGATAGAATGACTCTTGGTGGACAACAATCTATTTTTTCCCATGATATCTTTCGATTGCCAATTAGATGTTTCCTCTATGTTGCCTGTAGGCATAATTTCTCTCAATTTTTGGATAATTCTCTTTTGTGGTATTTTTGGAGCATAGCTTAGATTATCCTTTTCAAAAGTGGAATATGAGGGGAGATTATATGTGTGACTGGAGCTCATTGAGGATATCATAAATAATGGATGAGCCTGTTCATCTTTTGGAGTACCATTTCGAGTGGGTAAAGCTGACTCATTTTGGGTTTTGTACGAAACAAGGAATTCATATTTGCCAAGACGGCTTAGAGAACCAATAGTTGGATCTCCATCATCATATCTTGTTTTGAATTCCTTTTTAGAGTTTTTGCACATTTTCCTGCTTTTGCTTCTATTAGCATTATCCAAGTCATCTTTTTGGCATCCTTTGCAGTCACAGTCTATGTTCCATGGAGTATGCCCTGTGAAGGGGCAATTGAACCATTGGACACCACATCCGTCCTGATTGAATTGTCTAATCGAATCATGTTCACACTTAAAGCCACTTAGAAACCAAGATATAATATGTGCATCCTTATCCTCAGGAATATTAATATGAGATTGGCACATATGGATAGGGAAGACTATTTGGTTTGGCATTTTATAGGGAAAGTGACTAAGTATGTCATTTTTTGGCATGGTCAAATTAAGTTCATCAAAGAAGAGATGTTGAGGATGGACTCTCAACTTCTCATATTTCGTGACCCATGCGTCATGAAGAAGTATGACAAGCTCTTTCCTAGGTATTTGCCTTGGGATCTGGGTACACTGAGTGGTTCTATTGGTGGCATCTATATTTAGAAACAAAGAATCTTGGCCACCTGGAAGAGATAGGCCCCTATCATGGTTTTGGACTCTCCAAGCTAGCTGATAATGAATAGTAGCCTGAATGGCATCTCTACCTTGAGAAGATCCAAGTATTTGGACCTGTATCTTCAACGCCATCGTCAGATATGGATCATGTAGGGACATGTTGAAGTTTGGGAATATCGTAACAAAGACGGCTGCGTTGAGAGTTATTTCTTATGTGCCCAAGTTTGCATGCTGGTATTCGTAGTATCTAGTATCTAGAAGGGAAAGACGCGCCACGATGGGCTGTCCTTTTTTTCCGTGGTATGTTAATGCAACTCTAACAGCACCAAAATGGATATCGGTAAAACCCAGGCTTTTCCACTGTCGAAGAAAATCCTCTGGCATCTGCAAAGTGATGAATTGCTCTTCTTGATATGCAAGAATAGGGTGCTGATCAAGTTTTGACGCAACAACATATTCCTTGACTCCTTTGGGCTTTTGTTGGACCAAGGAGCAGATTTGCATCCAAGGATTACAAGACTTTTTTACAAAGGTAGAATATGGGTTTAACAGTGGTAGATATGTGGACGATATTTTATTTTCTAGGGGTAACACATCTACTTCATAAAGGTAGTCATATTTAAACGACAATGTTTTACTCAAAGTAGGAAACATGTTTACCTTGGCTGAGGACTTAGATGAACTAGACGCAGATTTACAAGAAGTGGAAGACGATGGTAAAGACTCTGAAATAAACATATTTTTGTAGTTTTGGGACAATAAAAACTCAGACATATATTTGTTCTAAAATCTAAGGAAACACACTACAACTAATAAATACGAAAAAAACTATGGACAAACCTTGTAACTACGAACGTTTAAGACTATAACAAAATATACAAGGTACTAAAATATAGGAAGAGAGTTTAAACAAAGTTTATGACTATACACACTTTTATGACTAAAGACTCTAATGAAAGTAAATTACTTAATAAATAAAAGTTGGCGGTAACAACACGAGAAAAAACACCTTATGAGAAACCTTGCTCTTCCCTTCGGAGAGGACGGTCTGTTCCTGATACCAAATAAGGGAGATGTAGATAGGTCGAGGCACGAGAAGCAACACACGGAGCAATATTCATGTCAAGCTTGAAACGTCATATGGCACCGAACAATATACATGACTAGCTTGGAACTATTAGTCATAGTTAGTGATTTTTCCCTAGGAAAAATATATGACAACCGTCTTGAGGGATAAATTATTCATTAATAGTAGAATTTAGAACACACCGCTAGTTGGATCTAGTTACCTCTAGATTGGAATTTGCTAGACTTCATGGGAATTCATTCATAAAAAGAGTATAAAAAGATAGATACTTCAATATTGACACACATACCTTCTAAGATAACTCTAACAATAGTATGACTTAATAATGCATGATGTCATTCAATGTGTTTGTGTTATAACAATTGGAGTCTTATGAAATTGTGTTCTAAACTATTGTTGTGTCATGTTAAATCAGAATTTGTATATATTCTTGCATATTAGATATTATAACTTTCCATGCGTGTGTAAAAAATTGAACTTGGAATTGAAATTATTGGATGTGATCAAGACTTTTTTTTGTTAGCATATATATGTGACCATGTTATTGTGCCTATCAATGCATTATCCTTAGTTAAGCCCCTTTGAGCTTATTGACCTATTTCTTTATTTAACTACATGACTTAGTCAAAGTCCTTTTTATTGACTAACCCCTCATACTTGATCCAAAAAGTTTTGAATTCATTTTGAGTTGAAAAAAAAAACTTAGAAGGAAAGGGAGTAAAAAAGAGGTAAAAATACAGAAAGGTATGGTTATGTGGTAAGATAGGAGTAAAAGTAGTGGCACTATATAGTTGTACTAGTTGTTAGCAAGGATAAATTGCATAAAGAAGAAGCAAATTGAACAAAAAGCTGAAAAATATGGGAAAAAAAGAAGATCTTTACTAGCAATTAGTGAACTAAAAAAAGGGCAGATTGACTAATTCTTTAAAATATTTAGTTTGCAGAAAATTAGTTTGTGGGTCTATTTTCTAGGATTAGTGGGTTTATGTTTTACTTAGTGAATGAAATTATCTCCCTATTGTAGCGGACCATGTTTACCACTTTTTTCATATTTTCCATTATTTGCGTGTTGCTTTATTTTAGCTTTAGTAGTTAATTGTAAGCCTATAAAAAGGCAGTAGGATTTTTTATTTCTTTTAGCAAGAAAGTAAAGCAATAAAAAGAAACTTTTTGTCTCTCAAACTCTTTCATTTATTTTTGCCTACACATCCAACAAATTTGGTTTCAGCACCAGTTTTAAAGTTTTACTCCCCTGGCAAAAGAGTAACGAGAGAGAATAAAATTTTAGTCCCAGAAATACCAAACCAGAGAAACAATGACAACAAACTATAACAGTAACTCCCAACATCTTCCAATTTTCAAAGGGGTGAATTATCATTTTTGGATTTTTATGATGAAGATTCTCTTCAAGTCTCAAGAGGTGTGGGACTTGGTGAAGAGCGAATTTGCAGATCCAGATGAAGGCCAGGCACAACAACTATGGGAGAATCACAAGAAGACTCAAAGGCGTTGTTCTTAATTTAACAAGCCCTTCATGGTGATATCTTTCCCCGAATTTCAGCAGCAAAGACTTGTCACGGAGCTTGGGAAATTCTGCCATAGGAGTATATGGGAGATAAGAAGGTAATTGATGTAATATTGCAAACTTTACATCGTGATTTTGAAACTTTACTTATGAAAAGTAATGAATCTGTTCAAGATTATATATCTAGAGTTTCTTCCATTGTTAATCTCATGAAGTCGTATAGGAAGAATATTAGTGATGAAATTGTTATGTCAAAGATGTTGAGATCTTTAAACAAAAAATTTGAGCATGTGGTTGTTGTTATTGAGGAATCCAAGGATTTATCTAATTATTCATTTGATGTTTAAATGGATTATTATTTAGCTCATGTAGATAGGATAAATAGGTGTCATAAGAAAATTGAAGAAAAAGCATTCCAGGTGAAAGAGGAGTCATCTTTCTCCAAAGAAAAATCCTCAAATATTTTTGGCAGAGATAGAGGAAGAGGCTGATTTCGTGGCCGAGGTCGAGGTTGCGGTAGAGGCAGAAGTCAATTCAATGACACTCATCATCCTTAGAGTGAATTTCAGTGATAGTATTGCAAGAAGTTCGATCATACAGAAACACATTGTTGGACTAAGCAAAAGGACGGTAAAAATCAAGCAAATTTCTGTGAGAACGCAGAGAAGGAAAGTATTTTTTCATGGCTCATTCTTCAATCACTAACATTACTGATAATGTTTGATTTATTGATAGTGGATGCTCGAATCATATGACTAGCATAAGGTTTTTATTTAGAGATCTCGATGAGTCACAAAAGCGTGACGTTCGACTTGATGATGACAAACAAGTTCGAGTTAAAGGAAAAGGAACCATAGCCATCAAGACAATGCAGGGTAATGTAAAACTCCTTTGTGATGTGCAACTTGTTCTTGGTTTGGCACATAATTTACTAGTGTTGGACAATTGATTGCTAGTAGTTACTCTGTTTTGTTTAAAAATAGTTCATATGTTGTCAGTGATATTATTTCTGGTCAGACTATAGCAGTTGTGCCTATGACCCAAAATAACATGTTTCCCCTTAATTTTTCAAGTGTGGAAAATAATTCCTTAAACTCAACTATGACATCTTCGCTATGGCCATTTGAACATTAATGGGCTGAAATTATTGACTAGGAAGAATATGGTAGATGGGTTACCAGAAATTGGTGATCTTGATTTATGTGAAGATTGCATCTTCGAGAAACAAAGTAGAAAATCGTTTCCTTTAGGAAAATCATGGAGAGCTGCCCATTATCTTGAGCTTGTACATGCCGACCTATGTGGACCAATGAAGATCGAGTCACTTGGTGGGAGTCTGTATTTTCTTCTATTTACCGATAATTATAGTTGTATGAGTTTGGCTTTTTTTTGAATTTCAAATCATAAGCTTTTGAGAATTTCAGGAAATTCAAGGCACTCGTGGAGAAGCAAACATGCTACAACATAAAGGCTCTTCGCACAGACCGTGGTAGTGAATTTTTATCTAATGATTTAAATTTATTTTGTGAAGAGAATGGATTTCACAGGGAGCTAACAACACCGTACTCACCACAACAAAATGGAGTTGCCGAGTGGCAGAACTGTACGGTGGTTAAGATGGACAAAAGCGTACTTTATGCAAGGGGACTTCCTAATCATTTTTTGGGAGAAGCATTGGTTGCTGTTGTGTACCTCTTAAACATCTCTCCAACAAAAGATGTTTTGAATCAAACTCTATATGAAGCATGAACGGAAACTACGAGTAAGCCACTTGAAAGTTTGTGGGTGTATAGCTTATGCTTTGGTTAATTTACGTTCTCAGCTAGATGAAAAATCAGAGAAATGCATTTTCATTGGTTATAGTCCTCAATCCAAAGCATATAGACCATATAATCCTACCAGTGGCAAAGTGATTATCATCAAGAATGTTGTATTTAATGAAGAAGAAGCCTTGGAATGGAACGACAAAGAAGAAGATTCAGTCATCCATATTCCAGTTCACGCAGAAGTAGAGAATACATGGATACTTGAAACAACAAGTTCTGATCTTTCCTCACCTGGTAGCAGCAATATTGACCATACTGCTCATGGAAGTAGCAACAATTCTACTCCATCAAGCTCTCGTTCTCTACCTTCGGCGTCATCCAGCGAGACGCCACCAACAAAGTTTTGGTCACTGCAAGATGTTTATGCATTTTGTATCTTTGCCCAGTTAGTTGATAAACCGACATGTTATGAAGAAGCTGCAAAACAACCAGAGTTGCAGGATGCGATGATTGAAGAGATTCAAGCTATCGATAAAAATCAGACCTCGGAGCTAGTTGATTTGCCGGAAGGGAAGAATGTTATCGAGCTAAAATGGAATTTCAAAACAAAGTACAATGCCGATGGAAGTGTCAAAAGACATAAAACTCGACTTGTTGCAAAAGGATACTCTCAACAACAAGGCATTGACTTTAATGAGACGTTCTCACTACTAGCTCAATTTGAAATGGTTAGAACTACTCTAGCCTTGGCTTCTCAACTTGGTTGGCATGTGTACCAATTTATGTTAAGTTTGCTTTCCTAAATGGCAACTTACAAGAGAAGTTTATGTTTGACAACCTGAAGGCTTCATTTCTAATGAAGGGAAGAGAAAAGAATACATATTGAAAAAGGCGTTGTATGATTTAAATCAAGCACCACAGGCATGGTATAGTGAAATTGACTCCTTTTTTCAAGAGCAACAGTTCAGAAAAAGTGATAATGAACCTAAACTTTATGTGAAAAAGCAAGGTAATAGTGATTTTTTGGTTGTTTGTCTTTATGTCGATGATATCATATATATGGGCTCTTGTGAATCTATTGTTTTTTTAATTTAAGAGTTGCATGATGAGTAACTTTAAGATGTCCGACTTGGGTATGTTGCATTATTTTCTTGGGCTTGAGGTGAGACAAGGTTCAGATGGAATTTTTATTTCACAAAGGAAATATGCTACTAAACTTTTAAAGAGATTCAACCTGCTGAATTGCAATCCATCGCCCACACCCATAAATATGAATGGGAAGTTGATACTCGATGATGGTACAAGTGCAACAAATGCTTCTTAGTATAGAAGCTTGGTTGGTGGTGTAAACTACTTATCACACACAAGGCCCGATATAATATTCTCTGTCAGTTTGATTTCAAGGTTTATGCATAGTCCTTCAAAGCAACACCTAGGTGCCGCCAAGAGGATCTTGTGATATGTTGCTGGCACAACAAGTCACGAAATTTGGTACTCAAAAGTATCAGGTTTTGGATTAATTGGTTTTACTGATAATGGTTGGGAAGGTAGCTTGGATGATCGCAGGAGCACAACTGGGAACGTTTTTAGTCTTGGATATGAAGCAATCTTATGGAGTTTAAAGAAACAAGACTGCTTTTGACATCATTGAAAAAGAGAGACAGTAAACATATACTAGTTGCATGCAAAACGTTAGGAACTCAAGGCCATGGGCCACACAGTACATGCGCAAGTAAGCATAAAATAAGGAAGATAAAACATAGCAAACAGGGCAAAATAGATGATATCATTAGATCACTTATGTTGACCACAAGGTTCAGCCAAAACAGTACACTTTTACACTAGAGTAAAAGCAGGGAAACTGATAGGACACGGAAAGACTTGAGAGCAAGGACGAGAGACTCATTTAGGACGGAGGGGGATGGGGAGAGAAGGATTTCTCTAACAGATTCATGCATTCATTAGCATCTACATGAGCCTAAATGATTTGCTTGTTAAGAGTCTAGAATTTCTCACTGAGTAAGGAATTTGTCTTCCGCAACTAGGCATTCTCAGCTCTCAACTTTTGTACTTCCTCCCTATCCTCAGAACTAGTACCAGGTCCATTAGAAATAGTCTACTGCATCTGAGTCTTAAGTCGCACAATCTCAACCTCCTTCCCATTCAAGGTTACTGTAAGATCATTTAGCTTCCGCTTGAGAGATTCTTGTTGCTCAAGAAGATCAGACACATGAGACTTACCCTTTACCTTTCCCTCAGTACATTCACACTCCAAAAGGGTGGCTGGAGAAACCATATGCTTTACTGTTCCAGGTACTCCTCTGCAAAGAGTTACACCAAAGTGTTCAAATAGATAGTTCAGTAGGTACCCATAAGGTATGCCATGTCTGGCATTTTTCCAAGTCAGCACCCTGTGTATGTGTTCAAGCATGATTGCTGGAAGGTTGATAGCCTCCAGTTAATCCAACTGTTCCATGAGGAACAGATCTGCGGCAGAGGCTACAATTCTCTTCTTACTCCTAGGCACCAAGACCTTGTTGATGAACTCAAACAACAACTGATACTCTCCCCTTAGGAATTTCTTCGGTAGACCCACACGTTTAATGTCCCCACGCTTAGTAGCCCTTTGAACAAAATCACTAGAAGGTTTGTAACCTTTAATGGACCGGATCCCTCTTGAAGGAACACCCAAGATGATTCCCAAGCTTTCTTCATTCAGAGAGATCTTTACTCCCCTAACTGTTGCACGGATGCCGCCATCATTGAGAAGCTCCATCTTGTAGTAGAATTCCCTCACCTCTGGCTCATGCAAATAGGGTGCTAGAGTCTCAAATAGGTGTTCCCAACTTTGCAATGAAACATAATAAAAAAGAGTAGACATACCATATTCTGTGAGAATTTTTGGATCAAACACTCTCCCGTTTAACACCTTTTGTTTTTCGAGTTCAGCTATACACTTTTCTCTTGTCAACACCCTGTCCTCAACTTGCTTCTGAACGGTCGTTCCTGATCCCTTACCAGATTTTGGTTTAGAAGGGGCCTTTTTAACCACCTTGTTCCTTTTCACAGGTGACTTTTTCAAAAACTTAGGAGCCCTTTTAGCTTTGACCCGTTCATCTTCTGCCTCCTTCTTCCTTTTGGCCATTGCTCTAACCGTATCATCAGAATCTGTTTCACTCGACCCTATATGTTGAGGCATTGAGGTAGGTTCCTCAACAGGTACATGACTATCCCTTCTTCATCTCCGATTTCTCTCCATTTGGACTTCATTTGCCACCAAAGCGTCTCCCATTAATTTATGGACCTCTCCTCTAGTTGCATATCTTCTTTTGTCTCCTTTGGTGTGAGACTCTACCATTTTTCCTTTTCCCTTTCTTTTTCTTTTCCTTTCAGACTCAGTAGGCTCATCCTCAAGTTTAGTCTCAGGCACGACATCAACTACTTCTAGATCTGAGACAGATGTAGTCAAAGCATTAGCACCTCGAACCCCTTTTCTATGCTAGACAAGATGGGTTTCTTCTTCCTCCTCCTCCTCACTTTCAACATCAAAGGATTTAGGGGTTTGGTCGAACACTGGCTGAGTACTGTGAGGAACCCATTTCGGCGATCTGGACTCTTGTTCTAAAAAAGTTGGCAGAATATCCCCTCTGAGAGAGGCCAAACTTTGTACAACCACCAATTACTCTATTGCAATTAGAATGTTGGACTCTATCCCCTTGCCCTCAGGCAAAACTCCTTCAAACAGTCTTTCAGATATGGCAGATGACATAGGCCTTGGTTGAGACACAATTTCTAGATTTTTAGTTGGAGTCTCAAGAGTTGCCTTTACAACCGACTAGGCTTCAAAATTTTTAGAATCTTTGTCTGAAAGAACCAGAGTTGGAGAGCAAGGCAAAATTTCCCCACTATTGAGTGCTGGAGATGCCAACACTTCAGTATGGGGTGTGAGAGATTTATCAATCACACCAACCCTACATACTAGCGTAGACGGAGATCCTTCAAGGGAAGGAACTGGGAAATTGAATGAACTGGGATTTTCAATTTCTTGGGAGTGGGGGAGTTGGGAAGAAGAAAAATATTTAGACATTTTCTCAAGAAATAAGAAGAGGACGGTTAGATAAACAATGAGAGAATTTCGAAGGAGAGTTGGAATAATTTGTGATGTTTGAATTCTCTCAGGAGGGTTATATTTAGCAAGGTATCAGGTCCCTGAATAGTAGTGACACTTGGTTTTTAAAGCAAAAAGACATATGCAACCGACACAGTGAATGGGAAGATGACAGGTGGCAGTGACCGTTGACAAAAAATTGTGTAACAAAAAGTGATACTAACCTTCTGGGGACCAGGTCCCTCTGTTTAGACAGGCCTACATGTTATGGTTCGATCTTCCCTTTAGCCAACATGCCATGAGTGTGTACCTGCAGTATGGTACGAGATAAGAGTTCACAAACTTTAAACAATACAACAAGTATAGATACTAGCCCTCCCTAGCATAGTCAAAAGAGAGGTTTCATGACAACTTGTTGTGAAATCAGGTGACTTTGTGCATCCCCAACTTTAATCTATTCTTGATGAAGCTTTCCTTGCCTAATACCTTGGTAAAGATATCAGCCACTTGATCTTCTGTCTTGTAGTATCTAATCACTACATTTTTCTTCTCAACATTATCCCTTAGAAAGTGATGGCTGTCATCTATATGTTTGGTCCTCTTATGCTGGACAGGATTCTTGGCCATGTTCATTGCACTGGATTGTTTTGAAAAAAGTTATTAGTACACCATATGTTTCATCCTTGGTCAGCAAGAACATGCTCTAGGTGAATCTTGAGAAGTCATCAACAATAACTAGAATGTACCTCTTACCTCCTCTACTCTGAATTCTAACAGGTCCACACAGATCCATGTGGAGAAGTTATAGTGGTCTGGTTGTGATGATACCTTTCTTCGGCTTAAACGATGTTCTCATTTGCTTCCCCCTTACATAGGCATCACATACCATGTTGTTAGAAAACTTTAGCGTCGGTTGTCCACAAACTAGGCCCCATGCAACAAGCTTGTTCAGCAAGGATGAGCTCATATGCCCAGTCGTCTATGCCATAGATTTGCATTGTCAGTCTGAGAACTTAGACATGTAAGACTATGCCTTTCTATTGAGTCAAGATCTGCAACATACATAATTTTTACTCTTTTGGCAAATATAACAACTTTGTTAGTAACACATTTAGTAACTATACACCTATCAGACAAAAAATTAACATCATTTCCCTTATCGCAGATTTGAGATACACTTAGCAAATTATATTTCAATCCATTCACATAGTGAACATTGGTTATGAAATGTTCTGCTGATCTTCCAATTTTCCCAATTCCCATAATGAATCCGTTTTTCATCACTAAACGACACACCACCGCCCTGGTGTGCTTCCAAAGAGAAGAAGCTTGAGTGTCTCCAGTCATATGGTTCGACCAACCACTGTCCATGTACCAGCATTGACTGCTTCATGTCTTTTGCACAAGAATCACTTATTAGACTTAGGAACCCACTTGAGATGGAGTTCCTAAAAACTGTCAAAAGGTTTAATGAGAAACCTTCATGTCCATGGGGGCAAAGTATTCTTGCTAAAATGGTAGCTAGGACCAGGTGCCTTTTTCTTTTCTACCTTTCCTTTTCTTGACTTGAGAAAGTTCTCCTGGTTTTCTTTTACTCTTTTTAGAGACTCACAATTTTTTTTTAGATGACCATTTCTTCCACAATGGGTACACACAAGATTGTCAGAGACAAAGACATATTTATTGAGAGGAATTTAGGGAGGTTCTATCTGTCTACACCCTATGCCCTTTTTGTTGTTGAACTTCTGATTAGCTAAGTTTGAAAGGATCTTAGACGAATCAGTCCATTTCAGGGAATGGTTTAGCTCTTCCTTGATCTGACTTAAGTCCTTCATTAGTTGATAATTCTTTCCAAGAGAAACAACTAATTTAGACTCAGATGCTTTCAAATTTTCTTCTAATTCAACCTCAAAACTACTAAGTTTACGATTCCTACCTTCAGAGGTACTAGGTTCCTCGTTAGGATGCAGACTCTTAGTTTCTAGAATTCTTATCCTAACACTCATTTCAGACATTTGAGAGTTAAAGGCTGCATTTTCATCCTCACACAGACTCAGTTTTTCACTTTACATCATATTATTAGTGGTTAATTAATCTACTGGTAGTACAGCTACAAGTTTTCTCAATCTCTTACTGGATAAAATGTCTAGGTCACTTTTGAGATCGGAAAGGGTTACCTCAGCCTGGTTCTCTTCGTCATCCGATTTTGCCATCAATGAGAAGAGGGAGTTGAACACGGTTTCATCATCTTTGACAGTCATCATCAAGACATCTTCGTGACTGTCTTCTTCTTCCTTAGAGTCGCTATAGTCGTTTCCCCATACCGCAAAGGCTTTCTTCACAACTTGATCAGCATGAGCCTTTATTTTATCATGGTCTGGGACCTGGTCCCTTCTCTGAGGTTTGAACTCCTGAGTTTCCTGCTTCTGGCTTTGACAGTCCCTCATGAAATGTCCAGGCTTCCCACATTTGTGGCAAAAATCATTTGCATTTGCTACTCTGCTGATATTTTCTTCTGAACCCTCCATTCTTTTTTACTATCTTTTGGAACCTTCTAGTTAAGTATGCCATTTAATCCTCCTCTTCTGACTCATCATTTAGAGACATCTTCAACGCTACTAATTTCTCCTTCTTTCCTTCCTTCACAGTTGACCCCTGTTGCCTGTTTAGCTCGTAGGTTTGTAGGTTTCCAATCATATCATCCATGGTGAGGACCTTCAGATCTCTTTCTTTAGTGATAGCATTCACTTTGCTCTCCCATGAATTGGGAAGCACCCTGAGAATTTTCCGAACTTGTTTGCTTGGGTGGATAGGCTCACCAAGATATCTCAATTCGATGGTAATAGAAGTGAACCTTGTGTGCATTTCATGGATGGTTTCACCTTCCTTCATACTGAAATTCACATATTGAGATTTTAGCATATCTACATTGGACTCTTTTACTTGGATTGTTCCTTCATAAGCTATTTTGACAGAGTCCCATATTTCTTTAGCAGTCTCGCAGGCAGAGATCCTGTTGTACTTATCTAGACCAATCCCACACACTAGCAACTTTTTTCCTTTATAGTTCATCTCTATCTTTTTCTTGTCAGCTTTATTGTATTCCCTTCTAGTTTTGGGAATCACTTTGGTGAGTTCTCCTCCTACTACATATTTGGTGGTGATGTACGGTCCGTCAAAAATCACATCCCACAACTCAATATCTTCAGCATTGATGTAGTCAGGTATGCGTGTCTTCCACCATCCATTAAATTGTCCGTTGAATCGAGGTGGTCTAGTGGTGGAGTGACCTTCTTCCAGGCTTGGTGGAACAATAATTCCTTCAGGATCTTTTCTTTTCTTGGTGTTAACCAAATAGAAAAGTCAAGCTCTGATACCACTTGTTGGAATGTATGCATCTACTAACTACGATGGGACCAGGTCCTTTACATAGTATTAATGCATGAAAGTAAGTACAGAAAGTAATTAAAAGACACAACACTTTTATGTGGAAACCTCATTGCTTAAAGGAGTAAAACCACGACCTGTCTCACAGGATTTACAAACTGTTTTCACTAATCTTCACAAGCAAAAGCGAAACACAGTTTACAACCACACAATGAGATTAACCACCTAATCTCACACTAAGTAATACAACCTATTACTTAATTGAGCCAAAGCAATGCCTGTATTGCCCACTATACTAATCCTAACTGATTAATATAGACTTTTCGTAAGACACAATGATCCCCTCAACTATGTGCTTACACTGATTGACACAAGTTTTGAAACGTTTATGTCAAAGTGAAACGAATCCTACAAGTTAAGCACAAATACAAGCAAGCAAAATAACAACAGGTTCAGGAAGCAAACCGTCAGTCTATGAGGTCCCTTGTTGTTTTGTTGAAGCTTGAATTTTCTCTCTTTGAATGAATGATTGATATGTTGTTTATCATGTTGAATATATCAACCATAAAGAGTTATTAACTGATGTACAAACAACCTCGTCTATTCTGATTGGTTCAGTACGTTGGTGTCTCACCAACCTCTGACGAGACAGCTTTCCAGCTATATGGCATATTCCCCTGGATGAGAACACTCTGCAGAGGACCAGGTCAATGCATTTTTGAGGATCATTAAAACATCTGGGAGCAGTAAGACTTATCATAATTGTAGTAGAGTATATGAACATGTTCATCCTATATATTCATGAAGATCAGTTTAAAGGTTTTGTTGTTTGCATGAAGACTTGCGGATTAAATAGACTATGCTTGAATGTGTGAATTCCATCATGATTGAAATATCTTTGTGAATCTGAGTATAGCCAACTTTTTTGCAATTAGTGTTATTGGCACATTAGATTTGTATGGTATATAATGGGTTTTTTGAGGACGAACAAAATCTTTAAGAGTGGACTTGTGATATGAGATGTATTCTTGGATCTAAGCGCCATAATTTATTCATAATTTAGCAAAGCTTTAAGAGTGGGTTTATGATATGGGATGTATTCATGGATCAAAGTGCCATATTTTATTCATAATTTAGCTAAGTTTCGAGGATAAACTCACATACATTCATGTGTTTTAAGTATAATTGTTGTGATGATATAATATATATTATTGGATTAATTTCAGGTTAAGAACAATAAGATTTGATCCTAAAGTATCCTGGACTGAAATAAAGAAAAGCTTGGCTAAAGAATGTGGTATGCGGTGTGGGGCACCAACATTTTGTTAGCCTCCACACTACACCCATTGATGAACTTGATTCATAGACTTATTTTTCCTGCAATGAACATGTCACGCACATTAAATGCAGATTGAACTCCGTGACAGCCCTCACATCGCAGACCTCCTTCTCTACAACGGAATCCATGTCGCACACTTACTATTTTGCAACATTAAGTTGAAAAGTCAAGGTTGAATTCACCCGGGATTAATGGATATATAAGTGCCCAACTGGACAAGTTATTATTTATAATGATGCAATATTTATGGTGTTCACGTGAGCACCTATATATCATTAAAATACACTATTAAATAGGGCAAGGGTAATAGGTCCTGCCCAAAGTTTGGTATTGTTACAGCAATTTCAGTCAAAGTTAATATATAAATTTCGAACCCTTTTCCCTAAAAACATTATTGATTTTTGTGGCTACTTTTCAACACCAGTTAGAGGTACATTTTTGCTCTATTATTAGTAATAAGGACAAATGATTCTATCTTTAACCCATGATATTTGAGTTTTCATTTTTCAATTTTTTTTTAGCACAACTAAATATATATATATATATATATATGTATGTTAGGTAGCAACAATCTCTAACTTTAGAATTTTTTTGAATGTTTCATATGATGATTTTGTCATTTCTTTAATTCGATGTGAGTTTAGTTCTTTTAAAATATTTTTTAGTTCATATATATAGATTTTGTTTTATCTACAAAATATAATTTTTAATGTAATCCATTAATCTTACTTTTGATTTTTTTTATAATTCAATCATTTATGATTTTATCTCCTAAACAATTATAAATATATTGAAGTGTTGTTTTGATTTTAATTAATATTTTTGTTTAAAACAAAAATACTTTATCAGAGGTATGGTTGTTTTTTTATTCTTTCTATTTTACTATAATAAAAAAGGCTTGTTCAACATGGCAACTTAATGCCAATAAATTTCAACTTAAAGATATATTTGGCTTTTCAAACATTTAGTAACACGTGTCTTTCATCCTAAAATCAAATGCACATGTAGTCCACCACTTCAGGCCAAGTTTTATCTTCCTCCAGAAAAAAAAAAGCTCCTACAACTTCTACATCTTTCCACTAGAACTAGAATAGTCAGAAATATTGTTTTTCCTCTTCTGACATTCTTCATCACACAACACAAATCAAAGCCGAAAGAACGAGAATTACCCAAGAGTAGAGGAGAAAGTTGGAAGGGAGCTATTGTTGCTTCCTCTCTGCAATGTCTGTAATTCCTTTTTTTTTGTGAATAATAAATAAAAATTTGATAGCCCTTTTGCATTTAAACATCTTAGCGAGCAACCCCTTAATCTTTGATTATTCTATAGAATTTTCAATCCTAAAGTGCGAAACATTAGTTGTAGTACTACTAATAATAATAATTGTTGCGAAAATGTCAATGCTATGGTGATGATTTTCTTTTTTCTCTGATCAAATTATGGCAGCTTAATGCCAACAAATTTCAATCTAAGGGTATATTTGACTTTTCAAACATTTAGTAAGACGTGTCTTTCATCCTATAACCAAATGGACACGTAGTCCACCATTTTCAAGCAAAGTTTTATCTTTCTCCAAAAACTAAAAAAATCCTACAACTTCTACATCTTTCCACTAGAACTAGAATAGTCAGAAATATTATTTTTCCTCTTCCGACTCTCTTCATCAGACAACACAAATCAAAGCCGAAAGAAAAATAATTAGCCGAGAGTAGAGGAGAAAGTTTGAAGGGCGTTATTACTGCTTCCTCTCTGCAATGTCTGTAATTCCTTCTTATTTTGTGTGAAAAATAAAAAATAATTGATAGCCCTTTTGCATTTAAACATCTTCGCAAGCGACCCCTTAATCTTTGATTATTCTATAGAATTTTCAATCCTAAAATGCGGAACATTAGAATAAGTGCTACTAATAATAACAATTGTTGCCAAAATTTCAATTCTATGATGACGATTTTCTTCTTTCACTGAAACAATTATGGCAGCTTAATGCCAATAAATTTCAATGTAAGGGTATATTTGAATTTTCAAATATTTAGTAAGACGTGTCTTTAATCATAAAACCAAATTGGCACGAAGTCCACCACTTTCAAGCCAAGTTTTTATCTTCCTCCAGAAAAAAAAAGTTCCTACAACTTCTACATCATATCTTTCCATTAGAACTAGAATAGTCATAGTCAGAAATATTGTTTTTCCCCTTCCGACTCTCTTCATCACACAACACATATCAAAGTCAACAGAACGAGAATTAGCCGAGAGTAGAGGAAAAAGTTGGAAAGGCGCTATTGTTTCTTCTTCTTTTTTTGTGAAAAATAAATAAAATTTTGATAGCCCTTTCGCATTTAAACATCTTAGTGAGTGACTCTTTAATCTTATGGCAATGCTATGGTATGGTGATGATTTTCTTTTTTCTCTGACCAAATTATGGCAGATTAATGCCTATAAATTTCAATCTAAGGGTATATTTGATTTTTCAAACATTTAGTAAGACATGCCTTTTATCCTAAAACTAAATAGACACGTAGTCCTCCACTTTCAAGCTAAGTTTTATCTTCCTCCAGAAAAAAAAAAGTTCCTACAACTTCTACATCTTTCCAATAGAACTAGAATAGTCAGAAATATTGTTTTTCCACTTTCGACTCTATTAATCGCAAAACAAAAATCAAAGCCGAAAGAAGAAGAATTAGCCGAGTGTAGAGTAGAAAGTTGGAAGGGAGCTATTGTTGCTTCCTCTCTTCAATGTCTGTGATTCCTTCTTTTTTTTGTGAAAAATAAATAAAATTTTGATAGACCTTTTGCATTTAAACATCTTAGGGAGCGACCCGTTAATCTTTGATTATTCTATAGAATTTTCAATCCTAAAGTGTGGAACATTAGTTGTAGTACTACTAATAATAATAATTGTGCGAAAATTTCAATGCTATGATGATGATTTTCTTCTTTCTCTGACCAAATTATGGCAACTTAATGCCAATAAATTTCAATTCAAGGGTATATTTGAATTTTCAAACATTTAGAAAGATGTCTCTTTCATCTTAAAACCAAATGGACTCGTAGTCCACCACTTTCAAGCCATGTTTTATCTTCCTCCAGAAGAAAAAAAAGTTCCTACAACTTCTACATCTTTCCAGTAGAACTAGAATAGTCAGAAATATTGGTTTTCCTCTTCCGACTCTATTCATCACACAATACAAATCAAAGCCAAAAGAACGAGAATTACCCGAGAGTAGAGGAGAAAGTTGGAAGGACGCTATTGTTGTTTCCTCTCTACAAAGTTTGTAATTCCTTCTCTCTTTTTATTTGTGAAAAACAAATAAAATTTTTATAGCCCTTTTGCTTTTAAACATCTTAGCGAGCGACTCCTTAATCTTCGATTATTTTATAAAATTTTCAATACTAATGTGCGGAACAATAGTAGAAGTACTACTAATAATAATTGTTGCGAAAATTTCAATGTTATGATGATGAATTTCTTCTTTCTCTGACCAAATTATGGCATCTTAATGCCAATAAATTTGAATCTAAGGGTATATTTGACTTTTCAAACATTTAGTAAGAAGTATTTTTCATCGTAAAACCAAATGGACACGTAGTCCACCAATTTCATGCCAAATTTTATCTTCCACCAGAAAAAAAAAGTTCCTCCAACTTCTACAACTTTCCACTAGAGCTAGAATAGTTAGAAATATTGTTTTTCCTCTTCCAACTCTCTTCATCACACAAAACAAATCATAGCCGAAGAACGAGAATTAGCCAAGAGTAGAGGAGAAAGTTGGAAGGGCGCTATTGTTGCTTCCTCTCTGCAATGTCTGTAATTCCTTCTTATTTTTTTGTGAAAAATAAAAAATATTTGTAGCCCTTTTGCATTTAAATATTTTAGCGAGTGACCCCTTAATCTTTGATTGTTTTATAGAATTGTCAATCCTAAAGTGCAGAACATTAGTATTAGTATTACTGACAATAATAATTGTTGCTAAAATTTCAATGCTATGATTATGAGTTTCTTCTTTCTCTGAAAAAATTATGGCATTTTAATGCCAATATATTTCAATTTAAGGGGATATTTGAATTTTTGAATATTTAGTAAGACGTATCTTTAATCGTAAAATCAAATTGTCACGTAGTCCACCACTTTCAAGCCAAGTTTTTATTTTCCTCCAGAAAAAAAAAAGTTCATACAACTTCTACATCATATCTTTCCAATAGAACTAGAATAGTCAGAAATAGTGTTTTTCCTCTTCCGACTCTCTTCATCACACAACACATATGAAAGACAACAGAACGGGAATTAGCCGAGAGTAGAGGAGAAAGTTGGTAAGGCGCTATTGTTGCTTCTTCTTTTTTTGTGAAAAATAAATAAAATTTTGATAGCCCTTTCGCATTTAAACATCTTAGCGAGCGACTCTCTAATCTTAGATTATTCTATAGAATTTTATATACTAATGTGCGGAATATTAATAGTAGTACTACTACTAATAATAATTGTTGCGAAAATTTCAATGTTATGATGATGATTTTCTTCTTTCTCTGACCAAATTATGGCAGATTAATGCCAATAAATTTCAATTTAATGGTATATTTGACTTTTCAAACATTTAGTAAGAAGCGTTTTTCAACCTAAAACAAATGGACACGTAGTCCACCACTTTCATGCCAAGTTTTATTTTCCACCAGAATAAAAAAGTTCCTACAAATTCTACAACTTTCCACTAGAACTAGAATAGTCAGAAATATTGTTTTTCCTCTTTCTACCCTCTTCATCACACAACACAAATCAAAGCTGAAAGAACGAGAATTAACCGGGAGTAGAGGAGAAACTTGGAAGGGAGCTATTGTCGCTTCCTCTCTGCAATGTCTGTATTTCTTTCTTATTTTTTGTGAAAAATAGAAAATAATTGATAGCCCTTTTGCATTTAAACATCTTAGCGAGCGACCCCTTAATCTTTGATTATTCTATAGAATTTTCAATCCTAAAGTGCGGAACATTAGTATTAGTACTACTAATAATAATAATTGTTGCCAAAATTTCAATGCTATGATTATGATTTTCTTCTTTCTCTAAAAAAATTATGGCAGCTTAATGCCAATATATTTCAAATCAAGGGTATTTTGAATTTTCAAATATTTAGTAAGACGTGTCTTTAATCCTAAAACCAAATTGGCGCCTGGTCCACCACTTTCAAGCCAAGATTTTATCTTACAGCAGAAAAAAAAAGTTCATACAACTTCAACATCATATCTTTCCAGTAGAACTAGAATAGTCAGAAATATTATTTTTCCTCTTCCAACTCTCTTCATCACACAACATATATGAAAGTCAACGGAACAAGAATTAGCCGAGAATAGAGGAGAAAGTTGGAAGGGCGCTATTGTTGCTTCTTCTCTGCAATGTGTGTAATTCCTTCTTCTTTTTTGTGAAAAATAAATAAATTTTTGATAGCCCTTTTGCATTTAAACATCTTAGCGAGCGACTCCTTAATCTTCGATTATTCTATAGAATTTTCAATTCTAATGTGTGGAACATTAGTAGTAGTACTACTACTAATAATAATTGTTGCAAAAATTTCAATGTAATGATGATGAATTTCTTCTTTCTCTGACCAAATTATAGCATATTAATGCCAATAAATTTCAATCTATGGGTATATTTGACATTTCAAACATTTAGTAAGAAGCGTTTTTCATCCTAAAACCAAATGGACACGTAGTCCACAACTTTCATGCCAGGTTATAACTTCCACCAGAAAAAAAAAGTTCCTACACCTTCTACAACGCTCCACTAGAACTAGAATAGTCAGAAATACTATTTTTACTCTTCCGACTCTCTTCATCAGACAACACAAATCAAAGACGAAAGAACGAGAATTAGCGAGAGTAGAGGAGAAATTTGGAAGGGCGCTATTGTTGCTTCCTCTCTACAATGTCTGTAATTCCTTCTTATTTTTTTGTGAAAAAAAAATTGATAGCCCTTTTGCATTTAAACATCTTAGCGAGCGACCCCTTAATCTTTGATTATTCTATAGAATTTTCAATCCTAAAGTGCGGAACATAAGTAGTAGTACTGCTAATAATACTAATTGTTACGAAAATTTCAATGCTATGATGATGAATTTCTTCTTTCTCTGACCAAATTATGGCAGCTTAATGCCAATAAATTTCAATTCAAGGGTATATTTGACTTTTTAAACATTTAGTAAGGCGTTTCTTTCATCCTAAAACCAAATGGACACGTAGTCCACCACTTTCAAGCCAAGTTTTAACTTCCTCCAGAAAAAAAAAGTTCCTACAACTTCTACATCTTTGCACTAGAAATAAAATAGTCAGAAATATTAGTTTTCCTCTTCTGACTCCCTTCATCACACAACACAAATCAAAGCCGAAAGAAAGAGAATGAGGTGAGAGTAGAGTTTTAAGTTTGAAGGGCGCTATTGTTGCTTCCTCTCTGCAATGTTCGTAATTCCTTCATCTTTTTTTTGTGAAAAATAAATAAAATTTTATTGGCCCTTTTGCATTTAAACATCTTATGGAGCGACCCCTTAATCTTTGATTATTCTATAGAATTTTCAATTCTAAAGTGTGGAACATTAGTTGTAGTAGTACTAATAATAATAAATGTTGCGAAAATTTCAATGCTATGATGATGATTTTCTTCTTTCTCTGACCAAATTATGGCAGTTTAATGCCAATAAATTTCAATCTAAGGGTATATTTGACTTTTCAAACATTTAGTAAGACGTATCTTTCATCTTAAAAACAAATGGACACGATGTCTACCACTTCAGGCCAAGTTTTATCTTCCTCCGGAAAAAAAATAATTCCCCCAACTTTTACATCTTTCCACTAGAACTAGAATAGTCAGAAATATTGTTTTTCCTCTTCCGACTGTCTTCATCACACAACATATATCAAAGTCGACAGAACGAGAATTAGCCGAGAGTAGAGGAGAAAGATGGAAGGGCGCTATTCTTGCTTCCTTTCTGCAAAGTCAGTAATTCCTTTCTTTGGTAAAAAATAAATAAAAAATTGATAGCCCTTTTGCATTTAAACATCTTAGCGAGAGACCCCTTAATCTTTGATTATTCTATAGAATTTTCAATCTTAAAGTGCGGAACATTAGTAGTAGTACTACTACTGATAATAATAATTGTTGCAAAAAAATTTAATGCTATGATGATGATTTTCTTCTTTCTTTGACCAAATTATGGCAGATTGATGCCAATAAATTTTAATGTAAGGGTATATTTGACTTTTCAAACATTTATTAAGACGTGTCTTTCATCTTAAAACCAAATGGACACGTAGTCCACTACTTTCAAGCCAAGTTTTATCTTCCTCCAGAAAAAAAAAAGTTCCTACAACCTCTATATCTTTCCACTTGAACAAGAATAGTCAAAAATATTGTTTATCCTCTACCGACTCTCTTCATCACACTACAC
>JAJOOR010007445.1:0-38841 GCA_036250505.1 Solanum acaule | reverse complement strand
GCTTATCGCTTATGGTCATTTTAATTGCTTCCGCGACCAATGATGTGTAAGATACGCTATGAGGCTTGTTTGGGGTTCCTTCGGGTTCCCCATTCGCCGGTCACGTCTAGGCCCTAGGCTTGGGTCGTGACACGAATACTAATGTAAGGCTTTACAAGATCCTGAATACTAATGTAAGGCTTTACAAGATCCCGAATACTTAAGCATGAGGTATGAAAAATGTCCCTACCTTAATACTTAAGCATAAGGTGTGAAAGGATGTGTTTAACGTCCACGCCTTGAGGCTTTACAAGGTCCTGAATACTTAAGCATAAGGTATGAAAGGATGTGTTTAATGTCCCCACCTTGAGATTACTTGTAATTCCCCAGGCCTACACCCAGGGCGAGACTGACACTCGAAAACCATTGCTGGCCCCAAGCGAACCCTTGGTATGGCTTACTTACTCAGCGGACTCATGAAGAAAAATACTTTTTAATGTAAACTAAACCGCTCAATAAACTCTTAGAATGTAAGCCAATAGTGGCAACTCAAGTCTCAACCATTAAAACAGGAAATAGAAAACTCAAGAACTAATATCTGACTATCTATGAAGCCTCTAAACAACTGAGATGGATGTCGGGACAAGACCCACAACATCCTAATGAACTAAAACTACTAAAAAGCAATAAAAGGGATCTTCCAGAAGAAAGGAGGCTCACCAACAAATTCTGGAGCTCAACTAGAATCAACGATGCACTGTGTGCTGATCTTGGTTACATGAATCTGCATCATTAAAAGATGCAGCCAAATGACATCAGTACATTGAATATACGAGTATGCGAGGGGAATTCTAAAACAAGACATAAGCTTGAAAGGAACTGAAAGAACTTACCTGGCTCAACTCAACTCAACTTAAATAAACTCATTTAATATATAAAGTAGTAATGTAAATGCAATATAAAGAAAAGCTTTTAAAAAATGGATATCAACTCTGTGTATTTAGAAATACAATAATACTCTGTATGTATGCAAAGTTACAACATGAACTCTGTTTGTATATGAAAATACAAATAAACTGTGTATATAATAATACAAGATACTTCTATGGGAGTTTCTCTAACCGACAACCATCACGTAAGAACTATTGTGATGATACAACGTTTTGCCTCACGCTGCCAGGGCCGTCCTATACCATGCCGAGGGTATAGAACCTGACTACTAAGTGGATCCACTAGTCTATGCTAAAAAGCACTAAGGAATCATCAAAAAAGTATAACCCTTTTCTACCCATGGTGGTTACATGATTTATGGGGGCTGGGAGTTGTCTGAATCTCCCCCATATCAGTGCTCAATACTACTCCCAAAATATGATACAAGCTCTTATGTTTAAAAACATATTTCTTTCTGTGGTTTGAGATAATTGCTCAAAACTTAACTCAAAGGATCTCTTGGAAATCAAAGTTTCCTCTCTTGCTTAATTATGAAAGCATTTACTCTTTACTGAAAACTAGCTCAAAGGCTCATTTGGAAATCACAATTTCCTTTCTTCTTTAAATGTGAAAACATTTTACTTTTTGGGAATACATAATCTCGATATACTCTTTTGAAGAAATGAACTTCAAACTTTACTCTTTACTTAACTCAAAACACATGTCTTAAAACAAGGTTAAAGTATTTGTAAAAGACTTTTGGAAGACTCTATGAACTTCTCTTGAGTTGGCTCTTAACTTCTCTTGACTTGACTCTTAACTGATCGTTGAATTGAATTATGGATACAAGGATTGTGATTTGTGATAGGAAAGATCTCATGATGTTTAGGAGTGTTTTCAGATAGTTAAACATGAGAAAAAAAATCAAGAAATCACAGTCTGGAAGCATGTCCGCGACACGGAGATGCATTTAATTATTTGGTCGCGAAATAATTTTTGAGGAAGAACGGTCCATGACCGCTCCGCAATGTGGAGAAAATTTGTCCATTCTGAGGAATAGGTCCGCGACGGGACCTGGTACCCAGATTTGCCTGACTTGTTTCTTCTTCGTTTTCTAACTTGCATAAACGAGATTTCTCAATGATGCCTTCACAGAATCGCCTAAATTCGATTCTTTTTCTCAATTCTTCTTTAGATTCAGATATCCAACACATGTGCACAAAAATCTAATTCAAAATAACTCTAACAATCGATCTTAAACTCTCAAGAACTCCTCAAACTCATCCCAAATTCAAGAACGAAAGCAATTCAAAAATACAACTCAAGAACATCAAAGTCTCAATCTTTTAGGATGAAAATCATACTGAAATAAACATGTTTGGCATATGGGTGAACGAACCCAATGCTATGTGAACTCACATACCTCGTAGGGGTCACCCCTTGATGAAATCAACAAGCGATTCTTGAAGAACTAGACGATTCTTGCTCCTTCTCCTCTTTTCTCTTCTCTAAAACCCTAACTCAATATCGTAAAAGTGTAAACTGAATCCTATCAGTTTAGACCCCAATTAATTACCAAAAAATGAAATTAAGTCATGGGTTATGGAAAAGACCAAATTTCCCTTCTAAAATCCAGATTAGACTTTCCTTATTTGAACAACCCAACTTCAAATGGGCATATTTCAGTCATATAAACTCAGAATCGAGCAAACTCAGTGTCGTTGGAAAGATTATTCCAAGATATTTCCTACGATATTTGGAAAACACACCTAACGCATTATGAGCTAGGAGTTATGGTCATTTGAAGTTGACCAAAAACCCAATTGAGCATACTTAACAAATTTTCCAGATTTTTATATTTTTTCCAAAAATGACTATTTCCAATTTTTAACTTCTTTCTAGTTCTTTCTAGTTATGGGATGTTACAGTATCTCCCCCTTGGGAACATTCATCCTCGAATGAGCTTACTTTTAGTAGGCTAAGGGAATACATCAAACATACAGTTCAAACACTTAACAAGCACAATGCAATAACAACATGCCAACTTATAAATTAAATGCCAAGAAAAGGATTAGTACCTTAATTTGGAACTTCTCCGGATTCGAAGAGATGTGGATATCTCTTCTTCATATCCTCCTCAGCTTCCCAGGTAGCTTCCTCGACAAATTGGTTCCTCCAAAGGACTTTGACTGATGCTACTTCCTTAGTCCTCAACTTGCAAACTTGACGATCTAGAATCTGGACCGGAATCTCTTCATAAGATAAGGTATCCTTGATCCTAGTATTTTCAGTTGGTATGATCAATGAAGGATTGCCCATGCACTTCTTCAACATGGAGATGTGAAATACCGGATGGATCACAGCTAACTCTTGTGGTAGCTCTAACTCATAAGCTACATTACCTACCCTTTTTGATATTCTGTAAGGGCCAATATACCAGGGACTATGTTTCCACTTCTAACCAAACCTCATAACACCTTTCATGGGTGAATCTTTCAAGTAGACCCAATCATCTACTTCAAACTCTAACTCCCTTCTCCTAATATCACTGTAGGATTTCTGACGACTCTGTGCTGTTTTCAACCCTTCTTGAATCACTTTCACCTTCTCCATAACTTGATGAACTAAGTCTGGTCCTATCAACCCAGCTTCACCAACTTCGAACCATCCAATAGGAGATCTGCATCTTCTCCTATAAAGAGCTTCATAAGGAGCCATCTGGATGCTAGAGTGGCAATTATTGCTGTAAGCAAATTTGATAAGAGGTAGGTGATCATCCCAATTACCTTTAAAATCAATCATATAGACCCTCAACATGTCTTCTAAAATCTGAATAATACACTCTGCTTGTCCATCTGTCAAAGGATGAAAGACAGGGCTTAAGTTCACCTTTGAACCCAAGCCTTTTTGGAATGACTTCCAAAACTGTGCAGTAAAATGCGCACCTCTGTTTGAAATAATGGAGACCAAAACTCCATGAAGTCTAACCACTTCTTGAAGATACAACTTGGCATAGTCCTCTGCTGATAGGGTAGTCTTTACTGGCAAAAAGTGAGTTGATTTTGTCATTCTATCAACAATCATCCATATCAAATCATGCTGCCTACGAGACCTTGGTAAACCTGTGATGAAATCCACATTGATCATCTCCCACTTCCATTCCAAAAGTTCTATATTTTGAGCCAAATCATCGGGCCTTTGATGCTCTACTTTAACTTGTTGGCAATTCGGACTCCTAGCAAAAAAATTTGCAATGCCTTTCTTCATACTACTCCACCAATAAACTTCTCTCAAATCGCGATACATCTTTGTGGAACCCAGATGAATGGAATATCTAGAGCTATGAGCTTCCTCCATTATCCTTTCTTGGAGTTCATCCACCATTGGTACACACAATCTACCTTGATACCTCAATAGACCATCTCCTCCTTGTTCAGAAACCAATACTTTTTGCTTATGAACATATGCCTTAAATTCAAGCAAAATTGGGTCTTGGTCTTGCTTCTCTTTTACTTCTGACGATTCAACCCCATTTATCACCACTACTCCTCCTTCTGTGGAATCCATTAGGTGAACTCCCAAGCATGAAAGTCTATGCACACCCTTCGCTAATTCTTTCTTATCTTCCTCAAAATGGGCAGTACTACCCATAGACAACCTGCTCAAGGCATCATCAACAACATTAGCCTTACCTGGGTGGTAAATAATACTCATGTCATAATCCTTGAGTAATTCTAACCACCTCCTTTATCTGAGATTAAGCTCTTTCTGAGTAAACACATACTGAAGGCTTTTGTGATCACTGAACACATATACATGAACACCATAAAGATAATGGCACCATATTTTCAAAACAAATACCACGACCACCTACTCTAGATCATGGGTTGGGTAGCTCCTCTCATGAACCTTCAACTGTCTGGAGGTATAAGCTATAACTTTGCCATTCTCCATTAACACACAACCCAAACCAACTCTAGACACATCACAATATACAACAAAGCCTTGTGTACCTTCTGGTAAGGTTAATACAGGGGTAGTAGTCAACCTCTTTTTCAATTCCTGAAGGCTTTTCCCACAAGCTTCAGATCATTGAAATTTCTCTATTTTCTGAGTTAACTTGGACAAAGGGGATGAAATAGATGAGAACTCCTCTAAAAACCTTCTATAACAGCCAACAAAACCCAAGAAACTCCTAATGTCAGTTGGAGATATGGGTCTAGGCCAATTCTGCACTGCCTCAATTTTCTGAGTATCAACTTTAATTCCCTCTCCAGACACAATGTGGCCTAAGAATGCCACAGACTCAAGCAAAATCTCACATTTGGAGAACTTAGCATACAACTCTCTATCTTTTAGAGTCTGGTGAACTATTCTGAGATGACTAGCATGATATTCTTCATTCCTTGAATAGATTAGTATGTCATCAATGAATACGATAACGAACATATCTAAATAAGGCTTGAATACTCCATTCATAAGGTCCATGAACGCTGTACGCACAGTTAAAAAGGTCATATTTTTATTTATAAGGGTTTGCCCCCTCATAGTGACTCATCAATACTTCGTACAAGTCTAAAGTTTGATGACACAAAAGATAAAACAAAATACTTATAACTTTGACTTTCATGTGACAGATCAAGTGAAAAATATGGGCTTTTACACTCATGCAACTGAACTTATAATAGGGTTCTAAGCGCCTACGTACCTCAATGAAGAGGATCAAGTCACAACATAGTTCTAGAGAGTTTTGTTTTTGTTTTTTTTTTGGCTGTGTCGTACACAGTTTATACTCTTGTGGGCCAGGAGTGACATGCAATTTAGGCTCGTACCTTAAGGAGCATCATCTTACTTCAAGGGTAGAACGGGTAGAATCTCTTCAGGAATTTGGTATCAATACGACCAATCCTTACGCCATTTGCATCAACAAGCTTGAAAGAACAATATGAATATGCATCTTGTACAACATATGGTCCGACCCAGTTTGAGGTAAATTTGTTTGCAGACTTATGTGAGTAATGACGAGTCTTCTTATTTTAAGGACTTGATCTCCAACTTTGAAGCACCTCAAGCGATCCTTCTTATTGAAAGCTTGAGATAAACGAGCTTGATAACATTCAAAATTTTGTTGAGCTTCTAGCCTCTTTTCATCAAGTGCTTCTAACTCAACAAGAGGTAGTTGAGCATTTTTTTCTTTAGTGAGCCCTTCTTGAATAACAAGTCTTAAGGAAGGTATTTGACGCTTAAGTTGTAGAACTGCTTCAACTCCAAAAGCAAGTGAATATGGTGTTGCTAGAGTTGGTGTGCGGTATGTTGTCCTATATTCCCATAAAGCTTCTTCCATTCTTTAATTCAAATTTCATTTGTACTTGGAGACAACTTTTTTGAGCAGGTTGCATAGAGTCTTATTGAATGCTTCAACAATACCATTGGCGGCAATATAATACATAGAAGATTTATGCTTCTTGAAGCCAAAGAGATCACAATTCTTGTTCATTAGCTTGTTATCAAATGACTTTCCATTGTCCGTTATTATGTAGCAAGGGATGCCAAAGTGATAGATGATATTCAGTCGGATGAAATTTGCAACATTTTCATTCTTTAATTCTTTAAGAGCGACAACTTCGGCCCATTTTAAGAAGTAATCTGGTGCGGCCAAGATGTACAAGCGTCCAGGTCCCACAACATCCAATCCCCAAGCGTCAAATGGTCAAGATGCGATAGTTGGGTGTAATACTTCGAGTAACTGATGTATGAAATTCACATGAAATTGGCAAGCATTGAACCTCTGAGCATAATCTAAGAAATCCTTCATCATGGTTGGCCAATAATACCCCATTCTCTTTATGTGAAAGTGGATCTTTGTTCCAGGTTGATGTGATCCACATACTCCTAAGTGTGCTTTCTGTAGAGCTTGGGTTGCTTCTTTCTCTCCCAAACATTAAAGAATGTGTCCTTGTAGTAAAGGAAACGAGGTGTACGACGACGAATGTTAGCCTTTCTCCTTGGATTTTCTGGAAGTATCCCATAACACAAATAGTCAGTAATGGGTTGTGTCCAATCTTCCTTCATGGCTTCCAAAAGAGTGACGAGATACTCAAGCTTATTTTCTATATATTCGTCCTCATTTGGTTGTGGTACTATCCAACTTTGGCAAATAGTAACTTGTGTTTGATCAGGAAGGGTTAGCGTTGAAGCCAAGGAAATCAATGCATCAACTATCTTATTTTCCATTCTAGGCATATGTTGAAGGGTTACATCTCCAAGCCATCCTATCAACGTTTGAGCATAATCATGATAAGGGCGCAACTGAGGCTTCTTCACCTCATAAATTCCCAATAGTTGAGTGATCACCAACATAGAGTCACCAAAAATTTGCTAGTATATTTGCTTCATGTCGACGACCATTTCAAGTCCAAGTATAAATGTTTGGTATTCAACGACATTGTTGGAATTGTTTCAACGTAAAAGAGAGTGGTAGAATTTGTTCTTGTAAAGTGACGAACACCACATCAATGCGAGCTCCTCCACGATGTGCAGCCCCATCAAAATACATATTCCCAAGAGGTTGAATTTCAATTGACATCACATCTTCATCAGGAAGCTCATTAATTAACTCCCAATCATCTGGTATCGGGTGGTTTGCTAAAATATTTGCCTCTGCTTGTCCCATCACAACTTTTTGAGGGATGTACACCATCTCAAATTATTGTAATTAGAGGCACCATCTTGCTAGTCGGTCACTAAGGATAGGTGTCTACATAAGAAAATTGATGGGATTTGCTCTAGAAATAAGGCAAACAATTGAGCTTGAAAATAATGCTTTATCTTTTGAATAGAGAAGACTAGCGCCAAGCACAAATTTTCAATTGGTGAATAGTTTAGCTCATTTGGCATAATTGTTTTACTCAAGTAATAAAGAGAGTTTTATTTCCTTCACTATTCTCTTGAGCTAACAGGGCTCCTACAGACCTTTCTTGTGACACAATGTAGAGTATCAATGGCTTTCCAGGTATAGGGCTGGAGGTTTCGCTAGATATGATTTTATACTTATAAAGGCATCGCCACATGTTTGGTCCCAATTAAAACGAGCACCAATCTTCATGAGATTAACAAATGGTTGACATCTTCCCGCTAGATTTGAGATGAACCTCCTTAAGTAGGTTAACTTTCCTTGGAAACTTTTTAACTCATGAATATTTTGAGGCTCAGACATCTTCGAAATTGCATCAACTTTAGCTTGATAAATTTCAATTTCTTGGTCTCTCACAATGAAGCCAAGGAACTTTCCAGAAATAACATCGAAGGCACATGATAATGAATTCATCCTAAGTTGATATCTTTGGAGCAACTCAAACACAATTCTTAAGTCCTTCAAATGCTCACCCCTTTTTTTTGACTTTACCACCAAGTCATCAACATAATATTCAACATTTTTATGGAGCAAGTCATCAAATATATTTTGCATAGTCCTTTGATATGTGACACCAACATTCTTTAAACCAAATGACATTACTTTGTAGCAATAAATACCCTAAGGTGTGTGAAATGCAGTGAGTTCTTCATAGTGCCATGCAAATTTGATTATAGACGGAAGAACCATCCATGAACGACATTGCCCTCATAGGTAGTGGTGGAATCGTTCATCGACTCTGGAATGGGAAGAGGAAACTCATCTTTAGGGCATGTATTATTGAGATCCCTGAAGTCAACACAAACTCGAATTTGGCCATTCTTCTTCCTCACAGGAACAATACTTGAAATAAGCCTGCCTTAATGAGCTTGTTAACTTCATTTTCTATCAATGAAACCCAGTCTGTCTTAAAATGTCTTTGGGCATGCTTAACAGGACGATAACCATTCATGGCTGCCAACTCACGGACTGCTACTTTAGGATTCAAGGCAGGTAGTTCTTTATAACTCTAAATGAAGACATCCCTATATTCTTTGAGTATATTCATATAAGCAATTTATTCATCAACTTCTAAAAGATCACTCATGTAAGTTGGCCTTGGGTCTTCATCAGTACCAAGGTTAACTTCCATTAAGGGATCTGTTGTGGTCTTCACTCCTTCTTCAAGTTCGGGTAGAGCATCTCCAACAACTTCCTCTTCTAGAGGATCATTGTCATTGACAAATATGTGATAACACCAGACAATATCTTACAACTCTTTATCAATCTTCATATGTGGCAAGGCATCATCCTCATTCTGGATTGTAACATGATATGAGAAGCCTACTCTTTCTTCATATTCCTTGCGCTCCTTGGTGTAAACGACAGTGTGAGTCTTTGCCTTTAGTTCCTCTTTACAAGAAACCAAAAGTTCTACTCGTCGCCTCATTCTAGAAGGAATCAAACTTTTGAAATTCTTTTGGATCATAGTTGAAGCAAGCATTGTCACTCTTAGATAACTTTTCTGATGCTTGTTATTCTTCTTCTTCAATGGGCCTAACCTCTCAAACACATAAATTCTTGTAGTTGATTCTCCTAGTCGATCAAAGATGGAAGGCTTTTTGTTGGAAGCAAGGACATCATTTTCTATAGTTATATGGTTATTGCTTTCCCTTCTTATGGAAATGTGAATTGGCGGCGGTTGGTTATAGCCTAGGCCTTCACGTGCTTGCCTAGTTTTATCTTTCGATAGAAGTTCCCTTAACATTGATGGCTCATTAGGGTTGTATCCAGCCTTCAAAAATAACTTATAAGCATTGGGATCAAAACTTTCTCTTGTGCATTATGTAGGGAGTACCACATCTCGCACTATTTTGAGCGATTGACTTTCTTTGCAGCTTCGAAGACAAGTTTATTGCATCAATTCGTCTAAACAATACACAATGATCTTATGTGTGGTGAAACAATACACAATTCATTTTCTTGAAGGTTAGATGAATGACCTTCTTCTTTCTTCACCTTTGGAACATAGCGAAGTACATAAGTCATATTTTTCTTCAAAGACATGATCTTCCCTTATCTCAAAATGGGAGAAAGATTTTAGTGTCAACTTTTACCTTTTCGATAGCCACACCAATTTTTTTGCTATTATCTTATCAGACTTGATTGATTTGATATCATTACATTTTGACCCTTTAACAACATAACGCTTCAAATAAAATTTTGCATCGACGAAGTGTGTCTCAACTTCGATGTAAGAATTGTCATCCGCAACTATCTTCCTTTCAATCTCTCCTCCAAGATACTTCAAACATTGATAGTTAGAAGTCGAGACAATTTATTCTCATGTACCCAAGGTATGCCAAGTAATATACCCTATAAAGTCTTTGCACCGATCACATGCATCCATGCACTTGATCGCAAATCTTGCATGTGGATTTCAAATTTAATAGAGCCAATGGACCTCTATCCCCCTTGATTGAATCCTTGTATCAACAAACAACTTTCACTTAGTTCTTTAGTCTTGATGCCAAGTTCCTTTAATGTTTAGATAGGAAGAAAGTTGACTCCAGATCCTTCATCTATTAAGTTTCTGTTTATCTTCTTCTCAAGCACGTGACCCACCACATACAAAGGATGATTGTGTATTGTTTCACCACACATAAGATCATTGTCTGTAAATATGGTTTTTGTATCACATGTATGTTCTTCTTGGGAAGAAGGCTCAATAGGTTTCTCAGAAGACGAAGGATACATCATAGATGAGATTTCCCTCGTTGCTTCTTCTTGGAGACACTTTTGGTGAGGATTCACTCGTTATTCCTTCTTTGTTAGTAGGAGACACTTTCATTGTTTCTTATTTAGCAACATGGAAACATGATGCCTCAACATTGTCTTGAGTAGACTTTGTGCAGAATGAACTTGGTAAGAATTCCTCTAGAGTCACATGACGTCGAGGTTTCTGGTAGTGATGCACTTCTACCTTTGCCCTTTTTGGGCGCTTGATTGATTTTTGCTTCTCCAGTTTCCTCACTATCTTCCTTCTAATCGATTGCTCAGATGATTCTTTTTGTAAGCTTAGCTTGTTTCGTCTACTCCTATTCACAAGAATCCAACCTTTATCACCATCTATATCAATTTGAGGTTTGTCTTGCTCCAATGATTCTTCTTCATGCTTTTTAGAGATATATATGTAGACCAGATCGAGTGAGTCGAATGTGATAGATAGTTGGTTAGAACTATCCTTCTCATCATCAAGGACAATTGTCTTTTGATTAACCAATAACATCACTCTATCCTTGAAGACACAACATTTTCAAGAGGATGAGTCACAAGTCTGTGATACTTGTAATGATTTGGGTCATCAGTTTTCCCAGCTTTATCAGGTCGCTTCATCTCTAGCAACTCAATGAGCTTTAATTCGAGCAATCTCACAAATGTCAGAATCCAAGAAGGCATATTTTTTTGTTGCATTTCCCTCCGTGTCGACTTTTGATTCGAACGTGCTTGTAAAGTCGTACTCACACATTGCTTCATGCATTCCTTCATAGTAAACTTCATAGGCGATACATTAACATTCATGGATTCTTTGTTGTCATTCCTGGGCACAAATTTGATCCATCTCTTAGGTTCTTGCCTGTCTCTTCCTTTGCGAGGATCATGGACAAACGTCATATCTTTTCGAGCAAAGGAAATGCTCAACTCCATATGATGAGCGTCAGTAGCTAGATCTTCAAAGGATTTTTTTTGTATTCCTTGTAAGATGTAAAGAATCTCCCAGTGCATTCCTCAGATACACATTTCTATTACGGAAGCCTAACTAAGCCTATCATTACAATTTAGGCTCGCGTTCCTCGATGAATTTATGAAATCTATAACCGGTTCATCCTTCCTTTGGTGAGTATTTGTGATTTCTACCATGCTCATCGTATGCCTTGTGTTGTAAAAGTGATTGAGAAACTCGTGCTCTAGTTGCTCTTGACTATCAATAGAATTGGGCTCGAGATCCATGTACCAATCAAAGGCATTTCCTTTTAAAGAGCGGACAAACTGCTTGACATTGTGGTCTCCATAGGTTCCATTATTATTACATGCCTCCAGAAAGTATGCAACATGTTATTTTGGATTTCCTTTACCCTCAAATTGTTGAAATTTGGGAGGTTGATAACCAACAGACATTTTGAAGTTATCGATTCTTGCAGTTTATGGCTTGCATACATATGAGACAACTTGGTGGAGAATTTATACTTATCTATGATTGTGCCTTCAATGAACTCCTTCAAGTGATCGAGTGAGATCATTCCTTTAGAAGAAACTGCCATTTCATTAACAAGCGGTGCTTGCTTCACAGGATTTTCGAACACCCATTTAAGGAGCATGCCTAGCTTCTCTATCTAAAAGGCCTTCCATTCTATCCATCAATTTTTCAATTCGAAATTCTTGGTGTTGTACATGCTTGGTTAATCCTTCAACCAACTTCGTCAGATTTGCAAGTTGTTCCTTAGAAGAACAAACAATAGGTACCATTGTTTGCATGATCATTGGGGATGTAGGAGATTAGCATGGATTGTCACGTAAGTTGATCTTCACTGGACTCACATTACGTGATGCATGTGGAGAGGATTCATTGGTTGAATCATAGTTTTCCTTTGTGGTAGAGTTCTTGGAACCAGATTTCTCAAGTAGATCCAAGGCCTTCTTGATCTTTTCAGCAACACTACTTCCTCCTTCTAAAGTATTTGTGGAGGAACTTGATCCTTTTGGAGTTGAAGATCCAAAAACATAAGTGGATGCATACGACATTTGAAGTGTTTTTTTGTTCTAGTGCAGCAGCCTTGCTCCTTGTAACAACTCCAAAATATCCAAAGGTAACACCAAAAATTCCTTCAACTTCAGTAGATAATTTGGAGCTATTGGCCTTAGAGGCAGTTGATTGAGAGTTGATCTTCTTGGAAGTCATCTCGATATTCTTAGATGCTTGAAAAGTTGATGATAGGTAGAGATGTACCATTGGGCATGCCAGAATTTGTAGACAATAAAATTCGCGTCGAGAAAATAATAATCAAGAACGGAAAAGTATTACAACAATTATATTTATTTATTTAAAGTGTCAGTGTTGCAATCTCTATGATTCCTCTAAATTTGCCTTTCCAGATATAATTCAAGGGCTCTTGAGATTTATCTTGAATTTTTCTTGAACTTGATCTTTGATTCAAGAGCTACAAAACTTATTCTTGAATCTTCGATGTACTTGAACTTGATCTTGATTTTAACTTGAATTCAAGGGCTTCGAGCTTGTTCTTCAATTCGATGGTCTTGATCTTGATTGTTCTTGAACTTGAATTCCTAAACTTGTAGCTTATAAAGAAATATGTGGCGATTGTCCCACGAAATTTCTCTAGCTTCTTGTTTAGAATTTCCGATATCTTTTTTGAATTATGAGGACCTTTATTTATAGTTTTAGAATAGATGAGTTGTGATTGGAACATGATTCCCTTCGTCCAATCAAATTTAAGTGTCATGGCATATGGGCTTTATGGAGCGGGCTTGTCATTTTTGACACATGTCATAATCTTATTGTCTTCTTGTTTGACTTGGCATGCCATGTCATATGCCACGTGGCACCAAAATAAGCCTCCAGGATGAGATGAAATTGGACTTAGGTAACTGGTTCTTCTATTGTAGCCCTAATCAATTAATTTGGATCTTAATTAAACTCATATTAATTTGACTTAAATAATTAATCCAATCATATTAATCCATGATATTTATTTGAACTAATATATTCATGAACTTAATATAATCTGAATCATTTTATAAATTTATATTTAATAAATTTTAAATGATTACACCTATACCTTTGATGTGGCCGACATTAGGAAACCACTTTTGGTCCCAAGGGAACCCTTGGTATGGCTGACTATTGACAGAAGACTAGACATAACTGCGAGAACCCTATGAAATGAGAATTTAAAATCAATTAAATATATCTCATGAAAAAGTGTGAAATAAATCTGAATATGAATAATGATAATGAAGTTTAAACTTCTAAATACGAAAGACTGAATTAACTCACTAACTTTGTCTATCTATGAAGCCTCTACTAACTGAGGATAGGTGACAGGACAAGACCTATAGCTACCTGACTATGACACTAATAATGGTTGAACAATTAAATAAACTACGCCAACTAAATTAGAAGTCCTCCAAAAGTGAGGAGGTCTCTCCAAGTGCTAGTGGAAAGTGATCTTGCTGAACATTTGCTATCAAGAGCAGCTGAAACCGCATCATTTAATGATGCAACACCAAATGACATCAGTACATGAAATGTAACGGTATGTAATAAGCTAAGACTGAATGAAATAAATAATTGAACTGAAAAGAAACTGAAAGTAACTTGTATGAAAGTAAAGCATGAACATGAGCTGAAATCATTAAATCTCTACAATGAGATATGCAATAATAGCAAAATACTGAAATAATATACTTTACTTTTCTTGGAGAGTTTCTCTAATCGACAACCATTACTATGAGCTTTGTGATGATACAACGTCTAGCCCACATTACCACAACCATCCTATACCTTGCCGGAGTATAGAACAACAAAATTAACTTATAGATCCATCTAAAAAGTCCTCAACGAGGCTGTGAGGATTTGCCCAAATCAACGGGACAATCCTATCTATGTTGGAGGTGCAATTTAAGGATTTTGAGTTGTATTAATTGCTGCCCAAATTGGTGCTCAATACTACTTTCAAAACATGCAATAATGCTCATACTAATATATGTGTTGAGTTAGTACTCAAAATGCCCTCTTTAGGGAAAACTGATCTTTACTTTACTGACTTAAACTTTTTTGAAACTATTTATACTCTTCTTGAATTAAAAATACTTTTCTCAATACCAAGTGGTGCATTTGGAACCATTAGTATTCCCTTGAAAACTCATCTCAACTGGTAACTTAAAATACTTGAATTTACTTTACTTTATAAGTCAATGCATGAAAATAATTATGAAAAACTTTTCAACACTTCTTAACTAAATAGAGTTCATGTGATAAAATAAGCATGAACAATAATTCAAGAACCAAAATACATGAAGTACTATAATCTCAATGATAAGAATTAGAATTCAATAATAAGGAATAAAGGTCAATTCAAATTTAATGAAAACTTGGGCAAAAACCCTAGATTTAACTCTCACTAACTGAACTTTAGATATAGAATGTGAAGACGATCTTAGTCCAGCACTATGAGTAGCCTTACAAACCTTGAATCACTCTAATTGAAACTCTAACTTTGATGAGGAACCTCAAATGTTCCTTCTTGAACTTTAGGATGAATTCTTGTTTTTGCTAGATATGGGAGAAAGATTTGATGTTAGAATCTTGTAAAGAATTCTTGATTAGAGATTGAGATTGAGATTGTTTAGAAATAATTTAGATACATGAGAGGAACATACCTTGGTGTTGGAGATGAAGGAGAGGAGAGAATTTGAGAAACAAATATGCCCTAGATTGTCTAAGATGAATTTTGTAATGACCCACCAACATAACTAAATAAATAGCGTCTTAAAATCCAGACTCCCAAAAATTGGCTTAGCGCGGTGCGCCCACACTATAGTCTGTATAGAGCACCCACGCTACTAGGTGCCCAGAGCGCATGACCAACTTGATGTTTCTCCAGTAAAATGTAGATAACTTTTTACTCAAGAGTCGCATTGACGAGTGGTTGGCGGCATTGAAAAGAATACTTGCATACTTTTAACTTGATAGGTCATGGGTCACGTAACTCTTACTATTCTGAGAGATATAGTCATTTGAATTTGACCATTTTATGAACTCATGTGAAAACATAGCTGATAGATATGCTTTATGTAACACAGGGAAACTAGTAGGCTAGACTAGAGCTTGACGTGAGGGTTAGAGTCATAGATATGGCTTCCCGTACTTAGGATGAAGGGTTTCGGGGTAGAACATCAAGGTACGACTCCCCAAGAACCAACCAAGGGTCCTTGAGGAGGACCCTAGCAAACTACCCAAGAAAGTTGCCAAGGCAGTGTACCCACAAAGGGACCCACACCCCATGGGGGTCATGCCTCATGGATGGCTTTGTGGGTCAGGTCCCCAAAGACACTGCCTCAGACCACCACCCACGATTGACCATCATGACCCGTGGGCGTGGTCTTGTGGGTGAGGCAGTGAACTTGTCTTAGACGGTTAAGTGAATGGTTAGTGGAAATTTCCAGAATTAATTATGGGGTTAAGTGGTGTCGTTTTAATCTTACTTAGACCACCTATATAACACCTTTAGACCTGTAAATTCATTGATCCTAGTTATTATTTCATCTCACCAAAAAGAATCCAATCCCCTCTAAGAAATCCTCTCTCTAGAAAGAAGAAGAAGAAGAAGAGAAGCAAGCTAGGTCAAGACTCCATTGTTGCAAACTTTGTAAGGCTTTATAATCAAGGTATGATAGCTTATTCATCCATGGATTCTTCCATCCATGGAGCCCCCTAGAATTCCTCCAATTGTGAAGATGAACCCCAATTCTAGTAAAGGTTTCTTCCTATATTATGGGTATTGTTGTATGTTGATCCAATTGAGTGGATAATGATCAATTATGATAGAATTAAGAGTGAATAATGTTATTATGAAGAAATTACATGTTTTGTATGCCCAGCCCTAATCTAATTGATGAAATTGAAGTAATGTGGGTTTATGCCTTAAAAGGTGAAATTGAGGATTTAGAGATAATCTTCTAGGGTTGATGGCATGTGTAGTTATTGCTTGAGAGTAAAAGCATGTAGACATGAATTGAATTAGATTAAAGTATTTATGATGGATCATGATTAGTAATACTTGAGATTTAGCCTTTATGATGATATATGACTAAAATTGCTTAAGAATACAACATGTGACTAGTATTTCTTCTGACCTAGGCTTATGTGAGGATTGTAAGAAGTAAAGCTTTGAGAGTCAAGTGTCTATGATCATGATATATTGTTGTGTTGTTGAAAGGCTATTCTCGCACACAAACCTATGTATGAATATGATATGATGTGAAAGGTTTTTCTCACATAGAATGATTCTAGGTTGAAAGGCTTGCTCACCTAAAATGAATCAAAGAATGATTAATTATGTTAGCTTGAGGTTGTGTTATGAAACCCCTTCATAACTTGCACTCGTATCATAGAATACTTGCATGGTAGCTTGACTTGGTAAGACAAGACCATTTCATGGTATTATGAGTAAAATATCTCATGGTAGCCTTGGATTGAGAAACCATACTCTCCTAAGGGTAGCTTACACTAGCATCATAGAATTCTTGCTTGGTAGCATGACTTAGTTAGGACAAACCACTTCATTGGTAGCTAGGATGGAGTAATTGCACCCTTCCTTGTATAGCTTAGACTGCATGTTAGTATGCTATTCCTTTGATAGCATGGTCTAGCCTAGTATGGTGCTATTCCTTGGTAGTCTAGAAATGATAAATAATAATCATTGATGTATGATAGCCTAAAGTGGTACTTAGCATGGGTAGGATTATGTGGTCTTATTCATGCATTGCACAAGTATAACTTGAAGCTACTTATAAAGTGTGTCTCATATATGTTGTATGCTTAGCTTGGATTGAGTAATAATACTTTTCCTTGAGTAGCTTGGACTTGTATAAGTAAGGTGCTTTCCATGGTAGCTTGGTCTAGCATAAGATAGTGTGTTTCCTTGGTAGCCTTGAATAGGTAAATTATAACCATTCATGAGTAATGACTTGTCTTGGACTAGTAAAAAGGTACTCTTCCATGAATAACAAGAATAGAAAGAGGGACTAGTCCCTAATTAAAATAGCATGTTTATGATGAAACTAGATTACTTGAAAGAAGTATTGTAAATATGTTATAATATGAGATTTGCCTATATGATATATGCTTAGCTTGGACTTTTGCTATAGTTGCCTTCCTTGATATGTTGGACTAAAGGTAAAGGTTCCTTTGTCTATGAGAATTAAGCTAAGGATGAGATCCAAAGATGGTAAGTATGATTATGATGACATAAAAGTGGTACTTAGTGTGGGTGGGATTATGGGGTCACATCCATGCATTGCACAAGTATGCTTTGAGGTTACTTGAGAAGTAGTTCTCTTATGTTATGAAGATCTAAGGATTTACTATGCTTATGAAATGATGCATCTCTTATGATTATGGATTGTGCCTTATGTTGACTAATGCTTATATTATGTCTATGTTGAAGATCATGCTTTCTATTATGTTGTTATGCTCTTATGATGTTATGCTAGCTATCATTTATAGTACTTTTGTACTAACACATACTCTTGCCTACATTCTCATCAAATGTAGGGTTCGACGATTTTGAGTTCCATTCTTGTGGATAGGTTTCTATAAGAGCAAAGAGTTGAAGACTTGGTGAGTCCTCATAGTTGATTAACATAATCAAAGACACAACTTTCAATTCAAGTGTGAACGATCACGTGCAGTAATATAACCCAACCGAATGGGTTGGGGTCAAGTCCCAAGGGAGTAATTGCAAGAATTAATAGAAAAGTAAAATCAAATTCTAATCAATCATAGTTATAAATATTAACAAATAAAAACATACTAAATCTAAAGGTGACACAAATGTCAAATATCAATGGGGGGTTTTGTATTCAACTAAAAGACAAAAATAGCAAAAATATGAGGAAACGAGATATGGAGATGTGATTCTTGGGATGTGATAGGAATATGGGATAAAAGACACTATCGGGTAAATGCTATTGATAGTAAATCACTGAATATTTGTAACTAAGATAGACTTTAGTGGGGGTGAATTCTCTCTCAAGCAACTTACCCCGAATTAACTCGATTTCTCTCCAACACTGAGTTGCAGCACTCAAGCGCAGCCTCTGCCTTAGCCCATTCACTCTCTCGAGCTGAATGTGTGGGAGAAGACCTAGGATTCACTCTCTCGAGCTAAACCCACGACGACCTAATAACCACCGACTATCAATTTAGTAGTCTTAGTTTTAAAACCTCTCTCTCGAGCAAGCCAAAAATAATAAGATGAAATCGTATTTTCAACTACAATCCCATTAAGTTCAAACACAACTACTAAATGAAATCACATGTAAACAACAAATAGACTAACAATAAGCAATACCCAACAATAAATTTAACCCATATTCACAAAATCACACCCAAGAATTGAGGTTTTAGCTAGACATGGAAAATAGATATAAATCGATACCAACAAGTGTTTCTTTCTATCAAGTGGGTACAATAAATTAAGTCTTTAAACATGTCAAGGATGAAGATTCTTCGAGACCCAGTTCCAATTTCTTAGAGTTGAAAACCTTCAAAACCTTCAAGCTCAAGAACAACGTCTCCCAAAAAGCTTTAAGAACTAAAAACTGAAAATATTCTAAGGTTGAGTAATAATTCTCTACAAATTGATACTATTCTACAAAATTAAATAGGTATTTATAGTTTTTGAAAATTTGTGTTGCGAAGAACCACTCGGCGCAGTTAGTCAGGATCGCTGATACACTCGGTGATCTGCCCTTTGGTCTAGTTCATCGCCTTTTCTCTTTTGCCTTCAGCGTCTTCGCATTTCGATTCATTGGGCGGCACGGAACTGCTTCGCGGAACTACTCATCAATGCACCAACTGCTCCCTTTCCTTGCAGATTTGATCTTTTCCTTCAGGGCTCAGCACACTGGAACGTTAGGCGAGATTTGAGGCCTGTCGGCGACTCGCCTAATGGATTAGGCGATCTTCAGGTCGTCTTTTCTTCCCTTTTTCAGCCGCTTTGTTCGATAGCGTCCATGCTTTGTCTCTCAAGTCAAATACCTGAAACTTAAGGATTTACATCATATATTGAGATAAAATATGCATTTGAGGACACTAATTCAATCAAAATATAGCCCTAAATGAGTCCAAATTGTGGACTCATCAACACCCCCAACTTAAACTTTTGCTTGTCCTCAAGTAAAACTCAAGTTCAGTAGGTCAAGAAGGATGTCTCAAACAGTGCTACACAAGACTCAATCATGAATGTACACAACAAGACTCAACTTACTCATGCAAGGATCAATTGTATACTCAAAGACTCAAGTTGTGACACACAATTATCAAAGATTCTCAAGCTCACTATAGTTGCTTCAAATGCAAGTTCAAGCTCAACAAAGGTATTCGAATGCCCTCACACAAAAGAATGATTCCATTTTCACACACAATGATTTAATCATTTAAAGTACCAGGATCAAATGCACGCTCACACTCACAAAGATGAACACTATGCATGTTTTCACCCATAGGTTTACCCGTATTTTCCAATTGACAATTGTTTCAGCTCACTCAAGATCAAAAAAGTCTTTTCAAGGCTTGTAATGGGGCTGAGTGCAAAGGTATGGTCATTTAGGCTCAGTGATTTTTATCCTCATGAAATGTGGTGCTCACAACAATCCCTTTCCTCTTCTTTCATCATTTTCTTTAGCGCTCATAAGTTATCCCATTATTCACTTTCCATGGATTGTTCGGGAACCCCATTTCTTTTGTACTTTATTCTATGACTTTTTCTTTTTCATTCCTTTCTTATATTTTTCTCTCTTTTTTTTTGTATGGAGGGGTTCCATTTTTCTCAACACCATGGGTTAAAGGAGACTTTTCTTGCACTTCTTGACTTGCCCTTTTCTTTTCACCACACCCCCAACTTAGGCTTTTGGCCTAAGTTGACTATTCAATTAACCACAAATCAAGAAGACTATAGGTAATGGATTAAGAAAGGTCATGTTTTCATCAAGTTTCTTCCAAAGAAAGGTAAATCTCAAGGGGTGTTCAAAAGAGGTTCACACACACTCACAAGGTAGGCCACAAAGAGGTATATATCAAATTGGCTCACACTCTTCGAAGTTGCCTAAGATCATATCAAGAGAAAGCCTTACTTAGTTGACCGGACCAACGGGGCAAATTCTAGGTGTCATCATACATGGTTCACAGTAAGCTCATCACACAAGGCATTGACACCAGAGTCAAGCAAGACTCCACACTTTTGCTAGTGTGCAACGATCATTACCAAAGAATCAATTCGATAATTGGCTAGTCACAACAAGATGCAAAGAGTTCACATATTGTCTATGTAACTTCACTTGGTCTCATCGTTGCCGCACATTCATGTTCATTCGATTATGGGCACTTTTTGAGTCATCAATATTGGTCAAAACTGAGAATCAAATTTGCTAAGAACAACCAAATTCAAGTACATACAAGAGTGGGCGAAAAATTTGGAAGAGTCCAAAATCATTTGTAATTAAAGCAAGGAGCCACAAGCTCAAACATCCGCTACAAGCAACGCAAAACACAATTGTAAGCATAACGACCCAAATATATAAACAAAGCATCAAACATCAATATTCACACAAAAGGTGGGCCTCACCCCACCACAAATAAAAACCATTTGTCCTCAAATGTAAATGAAGTAAAGTATCCAAAAAGTGAAAGAAAGTAAGATAGAGACGGAGGTAAATAAGGGATCCTATCTAGGCAGTCTCTCTATTTGTCTGGGAATCAGTGCCCGGTGCATCAGTCTGAACTTGGGCATCAGTGCCCAGAGTCTCCTTATAAGCAACAACTCCACTAGAGACAGCCATGGAGGTCTCTGTTAGTGATGTCTGCACAATCGTCCCTACCAGATTTTGAAAATCTCTAAATATGTTCTCCTCCTGTACCCCAATTTGCTCCTCGTCAATTTCAGCATCCGACTCCTCAACTGCAGGCTCATCCCGGTGTGCATCGCCGGTAGTATCAGAAGGAATCCCTGAGGTCTCAGGAGCATCCACATCATTTGCACCCTGAATCAATGAAGTGAAGTCGTAGACTTCAAATAGTCTACATCCTTCCTCAAATCTGCTAACTCGACTTTCAAAGTCGAAACCTTAGAGGTCTCCCCCTGTCTGCTCTCACAAGCTGTGACTCTAGTAGCCAGATCATCAACAGAAGCCCAAAGGGGGTATCAGTGCAGCCAAAATAGCACTCTCAATCATCCCGGGGATGGATCTCTCCAATCTAGTCACCCTCACATCAACTGAATAGGCCAGATTCCCCATTTTGCAGGATCATCGCCTGAGTAATCTTGATTGGCTGGGACGAGGTGGAGGTTCCCAAAACCTGTGAAGAAGTAGAAGTGGCAGAAGTACCTGACGGCCCAGAGGTTGGGGTAGGCGAAGATGCCTCTACAGGTAACGAATCAACATCAACCTTTGGAGAAATATCTGCTGGAGCTGCTCTCCTCCTGTCAGCTTCCTTTCGTGTGTACTCAGCCTCAATACGCCGGATGTTAGTGGAGGAAGAAGGGGTAACCTCAATATCTCTCACAGCATCCCGAGGTACTTCAGCACGCCGACACAACTCAGTGATCAGGATCGAGAATCACAGAGAAGTCTGCCTTGGCTTGGCTCTTATGGCCATCTCCTGTGAAATAAGAAGCCCTAGGTTGATGAGCCTCTTAGATATAATGGACCCCAGGCAAGCCACCTTAGAATAACGGAGGACAGATTCATTCTTGGATGGCATAATGGTGCTGCTGATATAGCCAAACCAGAATCGGACAACAATACTCAAATCCTTCTTCTCAATAGGAGCCCCCACCTCAATCCACCTCGGAGTGGTATCAAAAATCAAAGGTGCCAGCCACCCCTTCAAATCATCCAAGGATTGAGCAACAAGCAATCCATCATAAGGGTTTGTGGAGTGTAGATCTCTACCCATTACATTATTTATGTACTCACTGCTGCACTTGACCTCTTGCCTCAGACCATGACCGCTTTAACTAGTTCGAACTCACTAGCCTTCTTCTTACTCTTAGGAACCAGATCACCATAAGCTGTGTAAAACTCACAGACCTAGGAGGGAATATAGGGTCCTCGAGGCCGGGTGAACTGCTCAAATATGTGGAAGTGGAGGGTCTCTCTCACATCTAGACACTTCCCCTCCAAGCCTTTTGTCGAAAGTAACTTCTCCTCAAGGATAGTTCGTAAGACATCTCTTTTCAATCTGTTCAGAATCCTGGAAGAAGGAATGACAGGCAAAACAGGGGTTACAAGGGGTGCCTGAGCTGGCACTGATTCTATTGCAGGAGGAGTGGCAGCTGAGGGAACTCTGGTGGATGTAGGTTGAGATCTAGCCTAAAGCTCATCCTTTAGGGAAATCAAAGGTTGCTGACTTCAGGCATAGACAAATCAGCCCTGGTGTCAACATCCACTCTCTCTGTTGTGTGCTTCTTTCTTTCGTCTTTGTCTCCTGGTGGGAGTTCTTGCCTTCTCTTCTTTGGAGGACTTGATCCCCATTCGTTTATAGTAATGCCCAATGCTTTCTTCTGGGGTGGCCTATCTAGATTTGTTCGCACCATATCTGTAAAACATTGGAGAAAAGTTAATAAATAATCACATCAAAGTACAAAAAATTAACTGCAGCCAGACTTGCAGATCAAGTCGGCGAGTCACCGAATCTCTTTGGCGGGCTAAGTTGGGCTTGCCGAAAGGATTGGCTTAAAATTCTCAGCAAGTTGGCGATGGGAGGTCCCTTTTGACAAATCGCTGATAGCTTTTGGCGAGCCAGGGCTAGCCCGCTGAAAGTTCCAGTGCAAAAAGGGTTCAGGGGTGCAGATAAAAAGCGGTCAAGAATACCTTCGGCGAGTCACCGAGTGCTTTTGGCGACCTCAGGTTTCTCGTCGAAAGTTACAAAATTCAACTACTCACTAAGCATGAGGTTAAAGGTGAGATGGGGACATTAGGCGAACTACCGAGTGGTTCGACGAGCTTGAACCAGCTCGCCAAATGGCCCAATGTGCCTATTTTCAACCCAATTTCTCGAATTCAACCCCGTAACCTCCAAAAACAAAATCAAAGCATGCACTAGTTAAATTAAGCTTAGACCCATAGCACCCATCACCCCGGGATACTCAGACTTCTCCCGGTTTTGCCAAATTTGGCCATTTGACGATTTTTGCCCTTAAGAATGGTGTCACCCACTCTATCATTGTGCAATTTACGCCATTTAGCACAAATACGGGCTACTTAGACTTCACCCAACCAATCTAACCAACATGCAAGAACACCCCCACAAAATTTTAACTCATTTTAAGGCACAAATCTATGGGTATTCGACGATCAAAACAATATGGGCAAGATTACCAAATTACAATCGGCAATCAAACATTCTAATCCTATTAGAGAGGCCCAACACACATCACTAAGATAAGATCATTGCAAATGAGTACAAATTTAATAAAAATCAACTCGGGGTTTGGAAAACCAGCCTTTTATGTCAATTAAAGTACTTTGAAATGCTAGCGGCAATGTAATTCCAAGTCCAAGCAATAATCAACAACCAAAATACTTATGGGGTGCAAAACTATTGAAAATACTAACTAGGTGTGAGTTTGGGAAGTTTGAAAGCGAGGGAAAATGAAGATTTTGAAACTTTGAAACCATTGGCCTTTAATAAACCGTCCAGTTCTTTGCCTATTCGGCAATGTTAGTCACGCTCGCTGACCCACTCGGTGACATGCCGAGTATTCACTTACCTCGTCGAGTTTTACAGGCCCTCCAGTTAATGTTGGGGTCCAAACGACAGTGTACATCGGGTTCGCCGACCAGGTCGGTGACACGCCAATAATTACCTAGGCTCGACGAGTTTTATAGACTCCATTTTGAAGATGTCTTGAGTCAAATAGTGGTTTAGATCTGGTATGCCGACCTATTCGGCGATGCGCCGACTGGACCTTATAACTCGCCAACCTGCAATTTCTAAACACTCTCCACTCTTTAACCTGCACAATCAACACACCATTATTTCTGAAAACGATTTAAAGCGATAAAACCTTGGGTTGCCTCCCAAAAAGCGCCTTAGTTAACGTCGTGGCATGACGCAAGTCCTTATTCAAACTCCATTTGTGGGGTCGACCTTAGTTTCATAAGGACACCCCGCTTTTGGCTCTGGGTAGAGAGAAGCCAGTACTTGGTCCATTTGGGATCCCAGTAGATGAATGAACCTGTAATGAGAGGTTGTCATCTGATTCAACATCAAGACATTTTCCCTCAATTACTCCAGCACCCTATACTGCTCATTGGCTTTTTGGAGTAGAAGTGTGAGCATTGCTTTGATATGTCCATCCTCCTTGTTCTTAAGTTTCCTTTATTCATGAGGAGGAACATAACACCCCTTCTTGTTGTACTGGACTTCAAAATCCCCAATCTTCTAGGTTAGCTCATCTAACTGGGTTAGCAGGACTGCTAAGCTGATGTCTCTCCTTTCTATTGCTTGATTTGACTCATTTAAGTTGTCAAGCAATTTGGCTGCTATCACATAAGGTTGTCATACTAGACTACCCGAGACAATTTGATCAGCCAAAATTCTAATCCCTGGACCCAGACTTCTATAAAAACATTCCAGGAGGACTACATCGGGAATTTCATGAGTAGGGCATTGAGTCTGAAGCACTTTGAATCTTAACCATGACTCATTAACTTATTCACCTTCCAATTGCATGAAGGTTAGAATCTTATCCTGGAACATCATCACTTCTAATGGAGGAAAGTCCATTTTTTCACCTTTTCTATTTCAAAACACTAACGAGGGAACATACAAAATAAAACTAAAAATTAAGTTAGTAGAACTATCACTAATAAGAACATAAATTCTACTAAACTACCAATTCTCAACTAACACCATTCCCCGGCAGCGGCGCCATTTTTTGATTAACGTTATCAAAGACACAACTTCCAATTCAAGTGTCAATGATTGCGTGCAGTAATATAACCCAACCAAATGGGTTGGGGTCGAGTCCTAAGTGAGTGGTTGCAAGAATTAATAGAAAAGTAAAATCAAATTCTAATCAATCATAGTTATAAAGATTAACGAATAAAAACATACTAAATCTAAAGGTGACACGAATGTCAAATATCAATGGGGGGTTTTGTATTCAACTAAAGTACAAAAATAGCAAAAATATGAGGAAACGAGATAAGGAGACATGATTCTTGGGATGTGATAGGAATATGGGATAAAAGACACTATTGGGTAAATGCTATTGATAGTAAATCCCTGAATATTTGTAACTAAACTAGACTTTAGTGGGGTAAATTCTCTCTCTAGCAACTTACCCCGAATCAACTCGGTTTCTCTCGAACACCGAGTTGCAACACTCATGCGCAGCCTCCGCCTTAGCCCATTCACTCTCTCGAGCTGAATGTGTCGGAGAAGGCTTAGGATTCATTCTTTCAAGCTGAACCCATGACGACCCAATAACCACCGGCTATCGATTTAGTAGTCTTAGTTTTAAAACCTCTCTCTCGAGCAAGCCAAAAACACTAAGATGAAATCGTATTTTCAACTACAATTCCATTAAGTTCAAACACAACTACTAAATGAAATCACATGTAAACAACAAATAGACTAACAATAAGCAATACCCAACAATAAATTTAACCCATATTCACAAAATCACACCCAAGAATTGAGGTTTTAGCTAGACATGGAAAAAAGATATAAATCGATACCAACAAGTGTTTCTTTCTATCAAGTGGGTACAATAAATTAAGTCTTTAAACACATCAAGGATGAAGATTCTTCGAGACCCAGTTCCAATTTCTTAGAGTTGAAAACCTTCAAAACCTTCAAGCTCAAGAACAACGTCTCCCAAAAAGCTTTAAGAACTAAAAACTGAAAATATTCTAAGGCTCAGTAATAATTCTCTACAACTTGATACTAAGCTACAAAATTAAATAGGTATTTATATTTTTCAAAAAGTTGTACTGCGAAGGACCACTCAACGCAGTTAGTTCAGATCGCTGATGCACTCGGTGATCCGCCCTTTGGTCTTGTTGATCGCCTTTTCAGTTTTGCCTTCAATGTCTTCGTGTTTTGATTCATTGGGCGATAGGGAACTGCTTTGTGGAACTGCTCGACGATGCATCGACTGCTCCCTTTCCTCGCAAATTTGATCTTTTCCTTCAGGGCTCAGCACACTGGAACGTTAGGCGAGATTTGAGTCCTTTCAGCGACTCACCTAATGGATTAAGTGATCTTCAAGTTGTGTTTTCTTCCTTTTTTAGCCACTTTGTTCCTTTTTGCTCGATAACGTCCATGCTTTGTCTCTCAAGTCAAATACCTTAAACTTAAGGACTTACATCAGATATTGAGACAAAATATGCATTTGAGGACACTAATTCAATCAAAATATAGCCCTAAATGAGTCCAAATTATGGACTCATCAATAGCATTGAGAATTTGATCACCTTTCATTTATGTCTTTCTGTTATGTTTTCGACTTTTATATGGGCTACGTCCCAAAGATATTCATGTTCTAGATGGTTTGATACAAGTGTAATAAGACTTCTGCTTTGCTTTTATAAAAGACTTTGATTGTATGGAAAATGTTTTAAAATTTCTGCACTTTTCTATTATCTTATGTTATGATATGCTAAGTGGCTTAGATGGAGTCCTTCGGGGTTCTATGTGCCATGTTACATCTAAGGTGTACCCCTGGGTTGCGACACTTCGAACTTGGCTTGGTGCTTGAGGTACCTTATGACCCTAAACCACATAGGCTTACTACACTTAGTAATAAACTTTAACCTATATATACAACTTATAAATCATTAGGTTCGGGCCTATACGCATACATAGGATGATTCACATCTTTGATTAGAAGTTTTGGGATGTTACATTTTCCCACCGGCTCGAGTTCAAAGTGATGTAGTTCGGGGAGTCCCTCGTATTCTCTTTTGACATTTGGACGGTGAGGACACAATTTCATTTTTAGTTGGGGTTCCTCAATTGTAGTCATTTTGTTGTTGATTTTGTGTACTGTGATGGTGCCCTTGTTGGGTTTATTTACTTTCTCTTTGTTATGGATTGGTGTTCCCTTGTCGGGCCTTGATATTCTGAATGTGATGCGATTCTATTGATATTGTGTTGGATTAATATCTTTCATTTTTTAAAAAGTTTTTGAGTTGTTGTTTGTAGCTTCTTTGTTTTTCTTTTGGTATGAGATATGGAGTGACGATGCCCGATAATAGATAGAGTGACGACTTTCTTAAGGGTAAATCATTGGTTGTTTGTGAGTGTTTGATTGGTGTTGAGTGTGATGAAGTCTGAGTAATGGGCCCCGAATAGATGCATGAGTTTGCCCAATGATGGATTTTTTGATGACTTTCTTAAGGGAAAAATCATAGTCTTTTGGGGAGGTCGTGGCTTGGTTGGTACTAAGAACATAGTCTTGCATGTAAAAACTTGTTGAACATACCTCTCTGTTTTGAAAGTTGAGCATGTTGTGAATAATTTTGTGACAACTCTTGTAAATCTTTTTGTGACTTTTGATTCGTTAGCGGTTTGAATGTTCGATGTCACTTGTATTTTGAAAAGGAAATAAGATTTTGAACCATCTTGATTTATTTGCATGTCATGTGTGGTGAAGTTGTTGAATAATACCTTACATTCATTTATGTTACCTAAAACTTGCCCGGTTGATCTTAAAATGTTGGTCTTGATAGAGTTTTGTTGGAGAAATGATCTTAGGATTTTTTATTTTTTTTGAAGTCCACTTGGCCTAAAAATACCACCTTTGCACTAAATATATCCTTACCTGTCCCCTTTGAGCCTAATTCCTTTTATTGGCAACCCATTACAAGCTTATCCTTTTTGAACAGTAATTCTCTTTTGAACCCTTCCCTCCTTGAACTTGAGAATTGAGAAAGTTGAGGCTGAAATTCTATGTTGGGGGTGTTATGAGAAACTCATAGAAGGGATGCTTATCATATGAGGGATATATATATATTGAATAATGTAGGAAAAAGTCTTAAAGAAAGAAAAGTTGTGAAAAAAGAAGGTAAAAAGTGAATAAATGAGACTTGAATCCTCCAAAAGTTGAACATGGTTCCAATGTGAGGCATCTAGAGTGGAAATGAAAAAAAAGAGAGGAAAATGTGAAATGTGCATTGGTTTGAAAAGTGGAAAAGTGGAAAAGTTGGAAAATGATGAGTTGTTGTGTAGTGTTTAAAGAGGGTTTAGTCACTTATACCTAAATGATATTCTAATCTTCCCCAATTCTACATTACAAGCTTAACAAAGTCCTTTGAAATTTCTAACCAAATGAAGTTGAGTCAATGTTGATTAAAAATATGGGCATGCTTATGGTGTGGCATTTGTGCTCATGAGATATTTTACTGTGAGTGTGAGTGTTTGTACTTATGTCCCATGTTTTGTAGATACTTTGTGAGTGTTTTTGGACAATTTTTTTCTTGTGAGGGCCTATAAGTTGATAAAGTGGTGATTTTGAAAATTCCCAATTGAGCCAAGTGGGCATGTAAAAGAGCTAACGAGTTGAGTCACTTCTTGAATTTGAGTTGTTGTCACTTTATGATTCTTAGTTCTTTAAAATGTGTCATGAAAATGAGGAAAAATATTTGTTAGTACCAACCGAAGCAATTACTGTTGTGGTTAATTGAAAATGGTGAAGTTAATTTGTGGTGTGTTCAAATAAGAGCCTCTTGTGTTTTGTATTTTCTTTACTTGAGGACAAGCAAAGTTTTTATGTTGGGGGTGTTGATGAGTGGGAGATTTCCACTCATTTGATACTCTTTTCTTGTTAGTTTTGACTTAATTTAGGTAACAATTGGTGCTTTTAATGTGGTTTTCTTCATATTTGCAGGAAAATGAAGTGGAAAGTTGATTAAGAAGACATTTGAAGAAACCAAGTGAACTTGAGGCAAAAGAGGGCAAAATCAAAATCTGACAGATAAAGTGCTCTCCGTGAACACGATCAAATGACACGCGAACGCGGAGTTCAGGTCAAAGAAGAAGTACAAACGTGCACAAGCCATCCACAAATGTGGTGATAGAATCAACGCTTGCCCGTGAATGCGTCCCAGCAGCCGCGAACAAGCCTGTCCAATCAACACAGTACCGTAAAAATGGGCCACTCTCTGCGAACATGGAGAGTAACTTTTTAGGCTCCTGGACATAATTGAAATTTCACCAAATTAATTCCAAAACCCCTTTTTACAATCATGAGCATTCATTATTCAGAATATGCAAGAATAGAATTGAGAGTATCTCATCTTAGAGTAGAGTAGAAAGAAAAATTTTAGAGCACATCTTTTGGGTTGAGAATTCGAAGGCAAGTTTCTTCATAATTGATCTTTCAGATTGAAGATTATGTTCATAATAGTAATATTTCTTATTCCATCTTATTTAACTTGCTTTGTATTACATGAATTGTGAGTGTAATTTCTAATTGAAATTAGGGTTTTGTGTTAGAAATTAACAATTCCTTTGGGTCTTTGATTTTTCATTCTATTACCTTTTTAATAGATTTCATGCTTAATATTTATCAAATGGGCTTGATCTAATTGTCATGTTGTCATTTATGATTTGAGAGTGCACAGTCAAATCTAGCTTAGATCTTCGTGGGTTGCTAGAAAGAGGATTCGTTAAGTGGAAAACTTGATTGATAATTGCATATTAGCATAGAGTCTTGTGTTTGATTGAAAGAGAGATTCATGTTTTCATTATCAAAAGCAAGACTTTCTCGAAAGAGAGGTGTATATAAGAGTAGTAGGTTGTTTTGTTGAATTACATGATTGAGACCAAAAAGAGATTTCAAGATATAGCACATTGAGATCGAAAGAAGATTTGTGTTGTTGAACATTACCTAGCTTACCTATGATTGAATTAACATGTGTTGAAGTGCAATTCATCACTTGGATGAGTATTGACTACCGAATTTCCCAATTTCCAATCATCCCTTGCCTGATTAGATCTTAGCCCATCTTAATTTTGTTACTTAAACCAATCTCTTTTCGATAATGGTGTATTAATTTAAATTCAAACAAGTACCTTGTAATGCTTTGTCTTTTAGATTGCTGACAAATTGTTCCTTGTGGGATTCGACCCCGACTCTCTTGTTGGTAGTTTTATTGCTACCGACCGCTTACTCTTTGACTTGTTTTGAGAATAGTTTGAGGATTATCAAGAACACATGTATTACAAATCAATGATATAACATGCTATGCATTCTACTCTTGAGTTATAATTAGAAGGTATAAGACCTATTGCCTATAATTATGCATATGAGACACAGATGACCATAAGTTGGCGAATCTGATGTCGGTTAGATATCGGAAGGCACGACCATTGCTAGCATTGGTTGGGTATGTCATGCATTTGCGCGCGCGTGTGCGTTTGTTTGTTAGTATGTATGTCTTTAGTTGCGGCCATGTTGGCTAGCTACCATTATTTTTATGGTTTATTGTTATTCAGTTTATGACCTTAATGGTCTAGGCTTCGTATTTCAAATTTTGTGCTATCGGATCTTTTTGGTCCACATTTTAGTTAGCTAGTATGTTTCAGTGGCTAACACGATCAAATACGATATCAAGTGTCAGTTGCGGCTTCCTATTTTGGGAGATGACAAACACGGTATGTAACGACCCGAGCCCATACCGAGGAAGTTACATGGCATACTCGACCCCAAAGGGGTCTTATACAAGCCTCTTAGCTCATTGCATTCGCAGTAGAAATAGTACGGAATTAAAACTTTTATTTAAAATCATACAATCTAAACTTCATTTAAAAACACTTGAAAACATAGCGGAAGTCTATTGTCTCACATGGCCATCTAAAACAATATCTGAAACAAAAGCAGGGACACGACCCTTTACAACAGAAATGTCTAATCAATAGTCTATTACATGAAAGAAATGAAACATAAGAGTTCTTGTCCTTGAATCCAAGAGGACATACCAAGTCTTGGAAGAATCTCAATCCAAGCTTGAACTAGAGATAAGAAAGTCAATTGCTGGAACCTACATTTGTAGTAAACATGGAGAAAATACGGGTTAGCACAATTAAGTACAAAATATGATAGCCATGCAAAAACATGCTTAAAACAAATATTTTCTTTCAAAGTCATGATATATGCCAATTTAGTAAAACTTCATGAACATTGTAAAAGAGGCATAATATACAGTCACAACCAACACATAAATCAATTCATCACATAAAGCCTTCACCTCAAGCAACCCCAAGCCATACCATGTACAATATATGAATAGCGACCCATACCACCATCCACACTATAGTACCACTTTAAGGCCACCAAAAGTGAACTTACCATTTATCCTTTTTACCTTTAGACCATACTGATGCATAAAGAATATAAACCTTTCATAAGTCAAAACAACAGATTTGGACCAACATCTAAGACAACCCTAAGTCATACTTGTGCAATGTATGAGTAGCATCCCATACTACTACTCACACTAAGTACTCCTTTGAAGCCACCATAGACAAGGACCTTCTTATACAATTAGTCATGACAAGGAAGTAACTCATAATACAATCCAAGTATAGCATGCATCATTACATACAAGCATATAAGCCAACCTTCTTCATTAACTTTCTTTTGAGCACATTCATTCATTACATTAAGACTTAGAGAACTCACTATTGCCCTTTCAAAGCCTACTCGTGCAATATATGGATAGCATCCCATACTACTACCCACACTTTGTAGAACCTCTCAAGAAACCATCATGCACATCTCACATGATGGGAATAAGCCATTAACCGACATAGACCTTGAGAGCTCATCATGGAATCCGGTGTCATATAGCCTCACATCGTAAAGAGGTGGTCTTACTTGCCTAAGGTAGGACCGGTACATATAGCTTAGGTGGATCCACTAGCTAGACCCATGCGGGAACATAGTTATGGGATAAGGTTGATGATCATTGAAACCCGACCTAAACATCGGGAGAGTTTCCATCTATCCAAATCCAGTCGGTGCTTAGTCTACATTCCCATAGAGTAGTTCATTACTTAACCATTTCACACATGAGAGGGTACCACTGGCCTACCGACCCAATGTACATAGCTTTACACATGTAAGGGTGCCATGAGCCTACCGATTCAAGGTACATTTGAGGAAAGCTCATTAACTCCTCTTGAAAGGTTGCCATAAACCTACCGATTCAAGGTTCATCATTAACCTTCATGGAAGGGTGCCATAAGACTACCGATCCCAAAGTTCATTAACCTCATACATGGAAGGGTGCCAAAAAGCGTACCGATCCCAAGATTCATTATCACCATTTATGGAAGGGTGCCATTAGCCTACCGATCCTTGATTCAATAATCAACAATACATTCATTTATTCAAGAAAAGAATTCATAAACCTACCAATTCAAGATATACATTACCGTCAACAACTCCATCATTAACATTCATAAGTGTCAAATTGAGAAATAGCCATTCAATAATAACACATTTACATTCACAACATGATCACATTAACTTCATTGGATTCACTTTCATATACAAGATATCATGATATTAATTCAATTCCTCATACTAAACCTTGAAGGCAATGAATCTCAAATCACCAACACACCAACAATTTACTATAATTAAGGCATGGATAATGATACAATTCAATAACCCAAAGCAATTTAGACATATTTCATTCATAAGCTTTCATAATCAACAAACCCACTTCATAAAGGCAAAATTTAGGAATTGAGAGAATTCATGGGTTCATAGAGTATTTTCATCATAAATCATCAATTAAACACTAATACAATCATTATTTGTAATTAATAACCATTTGAAAATGGTTTATGAAGGAACCCATGAGATTGAGTAAAACCCTAGGTTTTTGAGAAACATGAAAACTTTGAATCACCTTTTGAATTGGCTCCTTGAATGAAAAGTTAGACAAGGATGAAGACTACCATACCTTGCTATTGAATCCCCATGAAATTTGACGAAGAAACACCTTGAAATCACCAAACTCAAGCTTCAATGGCTTTCTTCTTCATCCTTTGAGTTTTAAAGAGAGAATTTTTGAAAGGAGGAACTCTTTGATTTGATTTAGGGAAATAAGGAGTAAATGACTTGTTTTAAGACTTAAAACTATATACTAGTGATATAAACCATATAAAATCAACCCCATATAATAATTAATAAAAGGGAAATTACTTAAAACTCCCTACATTGGGCAGCCCCATCAGGGACCACGCCTACTTTGACGGTTCGTGAGGGGCACCATGGTTTGTGGTGGTGCCCGTGGTCGCTTGACCAGTGTGATCCTCCAACTTGCCAAACCCTCCATAGGTAAGGCAAGTCCACGAGACCTCCCATGATCCGTGGTCAAGATCACGAGTTGTGGTGATGGTCGTGGTCATGGAACCAGTAGCTTGGCCAAGTGCCTCTCTTTCTCTTGAGCCTAAGTGATCTTCACGATCACTTGTACAGATCTCTAGGGCACCACGGCTCGTGGTGGTGCCCGTGGTCTTTAAGGCAGTATCCTCCTCACACAAGCACAACTCCCACCAAGCAAAGGCAACCCCACTAGCCTTCCCACGGTCTGTAGTCATGACCACGAATCGTGAAGTGGTGCCTTGGCTTGGCACATTTCTAGGGCACACTGCCTAGCCAACCACGGGTGGCACCATGACTCGTGGTGGCCACCACGGGTCGTGAAGGCCCTCATGGTGATGGTAGGTAGTGTCTAGGAATAGTTTTTTGGCAGCCTTGGTTCTTCAACATGGCCTACACCCCCTTAGCCCTTGTCCTTAACCCCTTGACGTTAACCCCCACGTTAAGGCTCTAGTTCAACCTATCATTTTGTGAATAGCAGCCCAACAATCATGACACTTTAAACATATTAAGGAAATAATGACTCAAGACTAGCAGCCTAACAATCATGACACATCAATATAATGCATAAACCATAGGAGGAAACATCAACTTCACATCAATAAGCTCAGTGTAACACAAGAAAGTGGGAACTACATCTACCAACTCATTATGCCCCAAAAAAACATCATTTTTCATTTCGTTGGAGGAACTTCCTTCTCCAACTCACATCATACTCATCATAGCATCATAAGACACAATATGCAATTACTCTCAAAAGCACATTTAGGCATGTTCAACACTTCACCTCATGAAGCATATAGACAACTCATACCAAATGCAAATCAACATGAGGAACATGAATCATGAAAACTCATTTTCTCATATAAACAAGAATTCAACTAGAACATGCATAACATAAGGAGACCATGGAAACTCATAATCATACATGACTCCAAAATATGAAACAAGCTACAAGGAACTCTTGGTCTCAAGCTTGAATAGGAATAAAAGAAAGTGATAAGGATAATCAGAACTCTCAACAACCTTGCTATTCAACATACCATCTTCCCCTTAGGAGTAAAGCACACAAAGGATAACATGAAAATAACATATGAACCTCAATAACACATTCACAACTATAAGGAACTATCAACTTACTATTGCCTTATCCCGGAAAAGCTCCTTTGTCCTTGTTAGCTTGAAGCACATAAAAACGGTTCTTCTTTGGAACATTAGGATCCGGGCCATCATAGGAAGCTTGCTTGGCCTCCCTTCCTTTGGCCACAAGAGTAGGACAATCCCTCACTTGGTGATCATTTTTCCCACAACCATAGAACCCATTAGTACCGGCTAGACACTTCCCATAGTGCCTCTTCCCACAAGTGGTGCAAGTAGGTTTAGAAAATTGAGATCCACCACTTTTCTCTTGGTTAACCTTAGGAGCACTAGAATAATCTTGGTTTGGAGTTCTCTTCTTGAACCTAGGTTGACCTTAACTACCCCTTTTCAACTCCCTATTCTTCCTCTTACGTTTGAACTCCTTAATAGATTGAGCATACACCATAAGCCTATATCATTATGAAGCATTGCCGTACATCACTATTCCTCAACTAGGTCGGATATACTCGTAACAAATCTACTCATCTCATCACTAGGGTTAGACACAAAAGATGGAGCATACTTAGACAGTAGGGTAAACTTCAAGGAATACTCCTCCACACTCATGCTACCTTGCCTAAGATAGATAAACTCCTCCACCTTACACTCCCTCTTCTCACAGGGAAAGTACCTACCAAGGAATGCTTCGTTAAACACCTCTCAATCAATGGGACCCACTCCTATAGGCCTATTTCCCTTCCATTGAGTAAACCAAATTTGGGCAACATCCTTCGATTGGTAAGTGGCTAATTCCGTTTTTTCTATAGGAGTCACCCCCATAGCATTCACCACCTTATATACCTCATCCGAAAACTCTTGGGGATCCTCTCCCACTTTTGAACCTAGGAAAACCGAAGGGTTCATTCTTACGAAGTCCCTCAACCTAGAACCCATAGTACTCACATTGGGGTTCACATGAGGCTCAACACCCCTAGTATCTTGAGCCGTTATGTCTTGATCTTGAGTAGTTATGGCTTGAGCCATCATCAAAATAGCCGACCTAACTTCTTCATTAGTCATGGCTGGAGCATCAATCGAAACTTCATTTCCTTGAGGAACTTTCTCACCTAGAGGACCTGGAGGAACTTGGGGACCTCGGGGAGGAACTCCCTCATTCGCAATCTCCTTTTCCCCTCTCTTTGCGGGTGTCCTTCTTGTATTTATATCCTATAAACACAATAGAAGGATTAGGAAAAGGACATTGATAGAGCTAAACTCTATGTCACGACTTCAAGAATAGTGAAGAAAGTGTAGTTTCCTAACGTCCTATAGACTCTCGCTCATAGATGTGTCTCGACTCACACCGAAGAACAAGTCTCTACAAGACGTGGCTTGTGAGACATCAACCTAAAAAATATTTCCAAAATCTTGTGCTCTGATACCAAGTTTGTAACGACCCGAGCCCATACCTCGTAAGTTACATGGAATACTTGACCCTGAAGGGGTCTTATATAAGCCTCTTAGCATTTCATTGCATTCGATAATAGAAATAGTACGAAATTAAAAGTTTTATTTAAAACCATACAATCTAAACTTCATTTAAAAACACTTGAAAACACAGTGGAAGTCTATTGTCTCACATGGCCATCTAAAACAATACCCGAAACAAAAGCAGGGACACGACCCTTTACAATTGAAATGTCTAATCAATAGTCTATTACATGAAAGAAATATAACATAAGAGTTCTTTTCCTCGAATCCATGAGGACATACCATGTCTTGGAAGAATCTCAATCTAATCTTTAACTAGAGATAAGCAAGTCAAATGCCGGAACATATACATGTAGTAAACATGGAGAAAATATGGGTTAGCACATTTAAGTACTAAGTATGATAGCCATGCAAAAATATTCTTAAAATAGACATTTTCTTTGAAATTCATGATATATGCCAATTTAGTAAAACTTCATGAACATAGTAAAAGAGCCATAATATACAATCACAACCAGCACATAAATCAATTCATCACATAAAGCCTTCAACTCAAGAAACCCCAAGCCATACCATGTACAATGTATGAATAGCGACCCATACCACCATCCACACTATAGTACAACATTAAGGCCAACAAAAGTGAACTTACCATTCATCCTTTTTACCTTTAGACCATACTGATGCATAAAGAATATAAACCTTTCATAAGTCAAAACAACAGATTTGGACCAACATCTAAGACAACCCTAAGTTATACTTATGCAATGTATGAGTAGAATCCCATTTTACTACTCACACTAAGTACTCCTTTGAAGACACCATAGACAAGGACCTTCATGTATAAAAAGTCACTGGAAAGGAAGTAATTCATAATACAATCCAAGTATAGCATGCATCATTACATATAAGCATATAAGCCAACCTTTTTCATTAACTTTCTTTTGAGCACATTCATTAATTACATTAAGACTTAGAGAACTCACTACAGCCCTCTCAAAGACTACTCGTGCAATGTATGGATAGCATCCCATACTACTACCCACACTTTGTTGAACCTCTCAAGAAACCATCATGCAAATCTCACATAATGGGAATAAGCGTTTAACCGACATAGACCATGAGAGATCGTCATGGAATCCGGTGTCATGTAGCCCCACGCCGTAAAGAGGTTGTCTTACTTGCCTAAGGTAGGACCGGTACATATAGCTTATGTAGACCCACTAGCTAGACCTATGCGGGCACATAATAATGAGATAAGCTTGATGATCATTGAAATATGGCCTAAACAACGCGAGAGTTTCCATCTAACCAAATCCACTCGGTGCTTAGCCTACATTCTCATTGAGTAGTTCATTACATAATATTTTCACACGTGACATGATGCCATTGGCCTACCGACCCAAGGTGCATTGGTTTACACCTGAAAGGGTGCCATGAGTCTACCAATTCAAGGTACATTGTAGGAAAGCTCATTAACTCCTCTTGAAAGGGTTCCGTAAGCCTACCGATTCAAGGTTCATCATTAACCTTCATGGAAGGGTGCCAAAAGCCTACTGATCCCAAAGTTCATTAACCTCATAAACTGAAGGGTGCCATAAGCCTACCGATCCCAAGGTTCACTACCATCATTTATGGAAGGGTGCCATTAGCCTACCGATCTTTGATTTAACAATCAACAATACATTCATTTATTCAAGAAAAGAATGCATAAGCCTACTAATTCAAGATATACATTACCATGAAGAACCCTTCACATTGCATCATCAACATTCATAAGTGTCAAATTTAGAAATACCCTTTCAATAATAACACATTTACATTCACAACATGATCACATTAACTTCATTGGATTCACTTTCATATACAAGATATCATGATAATAATTAAATTCCTCATACTATGCCTTCAAGGCCATGAATCTCAAATCACCAACACACCAACAATTTAATATAATTAAGGCATGGATAATGAAACAATTCAATAACCCAAAGCAATTTAGACATATTTCATTCATAAGCTTTCATAATCAACAAACCCACTTCATAAAGGCACAATTTAGGAATTGAGAGAATTCAGGGTTCATAGAGTATTTTCATCATAAATCATAAATTAAACACTAATACAATCATTGTCCGTCATTAATAACCATTTGAAAATGTTTGATGAAGGAACCCATGATATTGAGTAAAACCCTAGGTTTTTGAGAAACTTGAAAACTTGAAATCACCTTTTGAATTGGCTCCTTGAATGAAA